>APFE030381811.1:39126-76156 GCA_000404065.3 Pinus taeda | reverse complement strand
GATGTTTGGACCTGTGAAGGTTCCATCAATGGGTAAGTTTGTGTACTATGTATCATTTATAGATGACTTCTCAAGGAATACATGGATATATTTCCTCAAGAAGAAATCTGAAGTCTTTGAGAGGTTTAAATAATTTAAGGCTCTAGTGGAAAACCAGACAGTGAAGAAGATAAAGGTGCTAAGGATAGATAACGGTGGAGAGTTTTGCAGCAAGGATTTGAAGAATTTTGTAAGAAGTGTGGTATAGCATGACAGAAGACTACTCCATACACATGTGAGAAAAATGGAGTTACAGAAATAATGAACAAGACGTTGATGGAAAGTGCAAGGAGCATGCTCAACAGTGTTGGGTTAGGACAAGAATTATGGGGAGAGGCGGTGGAGACAGCATGTTACCTGGTCAATAGATCACCCTCACCAGCGATGGAGGATAAGACTCCACAAGAGGTATGGACTAGTAAGAAACCCTCTCTTTCACATCCGAGGTTATTTGGATGTGATGCATATGTACATGTTCCAAAGGAGAAAAGAACAGAGTTGGATAGTAAATCTAAAAAGTGCATCTATATTGGTATAAGGATGGTTTAAATGGTTATAAGCTTTGGAACCCAGTAACAAGGAAGGTTGTGTACAACTAAGGTGTGGTGTTCAGAGAGGTGAAAAATGTTATTAAACATGAAGTCCCATCAAAGGAATCTGAGAAGATAGAGTTTTAGCTAAAGAAGGAAGAATCAGGCTCTACAACAGAAGAGGAATCAGAAGATGAAGAGCAACAAACTCCGGTTGTGAGAAGATCAGTTCGATAAAGAAGGCAACGAGAAAGGTATAGTCCATTTTCTTTTTATTCAAATATTTCTTTATCTATTACTGATGATGATCCCTGAACTATGAAGCAAACAGATGATTCAGAGGATGGAAAACTCTCGAAAGAGTCCATGGTTGATGAAATGGCATCTTTGCACAAAAATGAGGCTTGGGATCTGGTGGAGTTGTCGGCTGGATGGAAACCCATTCGCAACAAATGGGTGTTCAAGAAGAAGACAAATGAAGAAGGAAAGGTGGAGAAATACAAAGGACAGTTGGTAGCAGAAGGTTATTCCCAGGTGTCGGGAATTGATTTTGGTGATATTTTTTCTCCTCTTGCCAAGGTAACTTCTATTATATTACTTTTATCCATTGCTGCTACTGTTTTTTTGAGGCAGAATAGATGGATGTGAAGACAACATTTCTCCATGGGGATCTCGAAGAGGAGATCTACATGAAGCATCATGAAGGCTTTGCATTGAAGGGTAAGAAATAACTGGTATGCAAATTAAAGAAGTCTCTGTATGGGCTAAAACAATCACCAAGGATGTGGTATCAGAAATTTGATACATTTATACGAGCACTTAGCTTCACCAGAAGCAAAGCAGATCACTGCGTGTATTTTAAATTAATTGGTGACCATGTTATTTATCTGGTCTTTTATGTGGATGGCATGTTGCTGGTTGGAAATGAAAAAGAAATTATCTAGGATTTAAAGACCCAATTGTCCTCCAAATTCAACATGAATGATCTTGGTGCTGCAAACTATAGTTTGGGCATGGAAATTAAAAGAGGTCGGGCAAAGGGGAAGCTTCTGTTAAACCAGAGGAAGTATGTTGAGACAATATTGCAGAGGTTTAATATGCAGGATAGTAAACCGGTGAAGGTTCCTATTCCAGTCGGTGTAAAGTTATATGTTGAACAGTGTCCCAAGACACAAGAAGGGGAAGAGGACATGTCCCGTGTCCCATATGCAAGTGTAGTCGGTAGGCTGATGTATGCGATGGTTTGTACTAGACCAGACATTGCACATGCATTGGGAGTATTGAGCAAGTTATTTTCAAAACCAGGGAAGGAGAATTGGACAACAGTGAAGCAGGTTTTCAGGTATTTGCGTGGAACTAGTGATTATGGTTTGTGCTACCAAGGAAGACCAGGATTGGACAAATTTTTGGATATTCATGTCTTTGTTGATGCAGACTGGGTTGGATATCTCAATTAGAGAATATCTACTAGTTGGTATGTGTTTAACCTATTTGGAGGTGCAGTTAGATGGATGAGTAACAGTCTGTAGTGGCACTATCAACTACAAAGACAGAATACATGGCATCCACTCATGCAAGCAAGGAAGCAGTTTAGTTGCATAGATTGTGTTCAAGTATGGTGTTAGTACAGGGTGCTATAAGGATAGATTGTGATATCCAAAGTGAAATTTTCTTGGCAAAGAACCATAATTACCATTCAAAGACAAAGCACATTGATGTTCAGTATCACTTTGTGAGGGATATGATAGAAGACAAAAATGTGTTGCTGGTAAAGGTGGATACTTTGAAGAATATTGCAGATGCATTGACAAAATTTGTGAGCTCTGAGAAGTTCTCTCAGAGCAACGGGGTCTGGGGCAGCACCCCGGGGAAATTTTTTTTGGACCCTATATTAGGTGGGGCGAACCTACCTATGGTTTTGTGCATGGTTTTTGCACATGGTTTTGGGCGTGATGGTTTTCGGTCCATGGTATTGAATGCTTCAGAATGTATATATGTATTGTAATATTGAAAGGAACATAATGAAAAATCAATCTGGTAGTCCCAATTTTGGGATCTAGGGGAAAATCTCTGTGTATATGTGTTTTATGTGTTATGCTCTCGCATTATTTATTTTCTATGTTTTAGAATTGGTATGTAAGTAATTTGTGTACGGGGTTAAAACCTACATTTTCTTTCTCTGGTTAAATCAGTTAGAGCTAGCTTCCATCGATTGAACATTTTTAAAGGCCCGACGTGTTCTGTATAAGGGGGGAGGAGAATGATTGAAGAGAAAGAGAAATTGTTTTGTAAAGCTTTGCCTCAAAAGAGATTACAATAATGAGGTATATGAGATTTGAATTTATATTTTGAACCTCAATACATAATTTCAGTTCAACATTAATTTCTCTGTGAATTATTATGGTGTTCTTTTATCTCTAACAATATTGAATTAGTTTAAATTTTTTCTCCAAGAGTGGAAAGGGCTAACCACCACCTGGAAACAAGTTTTGTAGATAGTTTTGACCATAGAATTGTATTTGCATAGTGACTTTTGTCTCATTTTTCTTAGATATTTGAATTGTTTCATTTAATGCCTCTACTATTGAAGGTCTTGAATTCTATCACTGCAAGCCTTTAACATAGTTGGCAATCGATGTGACCACAATTTAAATTTTGCATAGTTTCACAAAAACCATCGCCAACTTCCTAAGATTTTTCATTAACCTAAGAAAAATTAGTTTACTATTTAAATGGAAATTAATATTTTTATTAATAAGCTATTCTGCATGAGGAAATATTCGAAAGATAATGATCCATTTCAATATATATTTTATTAATATTGAGAGTACCACCAACATTGAACTGGTGATATCTGTGACAAAGATTAAAGTTGCTTTTTTAATCACAATTATAAGATGTGTTTGAATTTAAAGTTGTTTATGAATATTAAATTTTGTTCAAATCCATTACTACTTTTTTCTTTTTTCTTTTTTAAATGAGAACATCCTTTTTGACAAAGACAATATTTCCATTTGAAAACAATGCTTAAAATCTGGTATTCAATGACCTTGCTCTTGCTTTGCCTTGTAATACTTGAAGTTGGATGTCATAGATTTCATTACTTAATCATCAAATGATAAGCAAGGATTGCACTGAGAAATGATCTATGATACATAAATGATTCTTTTGGTATAAATTCATAGCATGGAACAATGAATATGCAATGTTAATCACCGTGTCGCAAGTATAGAAATGAATTGATTATACTATGTTTACTTCCTATACGTTACCAAGTTTCGCAGTGTTATGATTCTGTGGTAAAATACTCATGAAAATAGTAAAATAAATATTGGTTACTAATTAAGATTGTATCTTAATTCTAAAGTTTAGTATAATCATAATGAGATTGGATTGAGAATTGTAAGTGAATGCTTTTCTATAGGAATGAGTTTCTGAGTTTGTTTGTAGCAATTTTATATTAGAAATAAACTTTAATCTTTGATCTTTAAATCTGAGTGTGTTAATTTAGGTAGTGTAAAAATATTAATTTGAAACTGTCATTTAATCTCTTTTGAAGCCTATCTAGAATTGAAGGTGTGAGCTAGATAAGATCAATAAATTAGTTGAAGTGCTTATTGACTTGTGTGATCCTGGCAATTATATTAGTTACAATTTTATTTGAATTATTTATTGCCTTAGCTTGACATCATTTGAAGCGATTGAAGGTTAGTATAAGTTTGATTCCTTTTAAATTAGTTTCAATTGATTTTGTATTTAAGAAGCTCTTATCATTGATTTGAGCTTCCTATCATTCAAAGCGAGAGTAGATAATAAAGTGATTTGTTTTGAGCTATATATTTCAATTCAGGTTGTTTTTAAGTACTGAATCAGAGTGCCTAATTTGTGATAAAGTATGTCTCAAGTCATGGTTAAAGTAGAATAGTAATTGCAGTTTTGAATTGAACATAGATTTAAAATAGAATAGTGATATGTGTTTTGAATGAGATAGATTGGATTACAGTAAAATAGGTTTCTTCATTATGTATTTCATGATGTTAGTTTAGACTAGACGCTCTGATCCTGCGCTACCTGCGCTTGTGCCTCGAAGCCTACAAGTCTCAGATTGATAATTTAAATGTTGGAACTATAACACATAATTTCCCCAACATAGATTGAACGATACATAAGTTTTTGGTCTACGTTCATCCTCTAATGTGAGTTTTCATCATTTCTCCTTGATCAGACTATCAAGCAAGAAGAAAGTATGCTTACATGTTGATGCCATTTCTTTTCACCAAAACTCCATTGTTGCTCGATCAACATGCATGTTATGTTGAACCCCTAGGTAAGAAGAAAGCATGCTCGCATTTTGATGCCATAGCTTATGACCAAGACACCATTGTCTTAGTTTTTTCCACCAAAAGAAGACAAACCAATGACTACATCATGAATTTTAGATTAAAGTTTTTAGTTGACTTTCGTCAATAAAAACAAGGAAATGAAGAGATACAGGAACTTCGGGCACATGCATGGTTATGCATTTGTAATAATGAAATGAATTCTCTTCCTCCTCGAGGATGGAAGCATTACATGTGGGAATAGGAGGGCATACTTGAGTTTCAACGCAATGTTCGTAGTCGTTCAATGAGGTTACTTTTTTGCATAAATTTCTTAGTCAAATTTGATATAATTTTAATAAAAAAAATTAAAAAATTAAAAAATTTTAAGTTTTGGAGTTTTTATAGTATTGATGTTTTGAAATAATTGTCACTGTTAAATTAAACAAACTCAAAAACTCAGTTACTCACCTCCTCACACCCATAAAGTCACCTCCTTGAACTACTCCGTGTGCCTAGAGTGGAATTAAATTGCTCCATTATTTGGTTTTTCGTTCCATGGTTTTGTGAGAATATATTGTCATCCATTTCTCCGGAAATCTCGCATCTAAAGTTTCAAGTGATATAATTGTCTTATAGTTATAAATTTAATGGATACTAAGATGGTTAAAATCCTAAAACACAATTGCACCTTTGACAAAATTGTTACCTTAAAAAATCTATAGATAGAACCTAGATGCAAACTTGATTTTTCCTATTAAAACAAGTGAATTCCTTGATGATTGATAAAAGATAATATAATTAAGTGTTATGATAATTTGTTTGTCAGCTTCTTCATGTGTATATAATGGAGTTATTAGTTCCACCATTGGTTTATATTAGAAAGTTATAATCGTCTACATTATTAATAGTCCCCTCAATGTAATTTTGTCGTCATTATTACAGCTTGTTGTTATTTCAGGTCTTGTTGATGGCTCTAATACCCGGAATCGCAGGAAATGGCATGGATTTGAACCAACATATCCAAAATATGCAATCCACTTGAAACTTGCCAACCATTCATCTAGGAGTTTGTAGTTGCATTGGAGACCACGTCGCTGAAATCAAAAGAAGGGTTTTCGAAAGGAAACAAAGGTTATAAAAAAAAAAAGAATCGAAAAAGGGGGAAGAATACATACCTATGATGCCTTCAAGATTACATTCTAAGACAAAACAGAGGCATGTCACACATAAAAATGAGGGTTCAGACAAAACCAAACTCCATTGCAAATACAGTTCCAGATGCCTCAAGTTCCCATGCACTTTCAACATTAATACTTGAGCATTCCTATGATTTTTCTAATCCCAACCACACCTTAGATTACAATTTACTCTCAATAAACAAAAATGAAACTTGTAATCAACAAAACAAGAAGTCCATCAAAATCTATGGAGATCCAAAGAAGGCAAACAATAACATGATCCAACAAAAGGAAATAACAACTCTGAATTAAGAAAGAGCATACTAGTTGAACAAAACGTAGGCATGTGGCTGGTAAAAACGAGTGTTCAACCAAAACCAAAATCAGTTGCAAATATAGTATAGTTTGTGTGTTCCCTTCTTAAAAGAATTAATTGAATTTCTTTTCCATTTGTTCTGACTGCCTCAAGTTCCCAAGCACTTTCAACATTAATACTTGAGCATTATTGTGATCTTTTTTATCCCAACCACACCTCATATTAATCTGCTCTCAATCGGTAGAAATAAAACTTGCAATCAACAAAACAAGAAATCCATCAAAATCCATGGAGATCTAGAGAAGGAAAACATTAAAATGGTCCAAGAAAAGAAAATAACAACTCTAAATTCAGAAAGGGCATACATGGTTGAACATTAAAAAAAGCTCCAAACCCACAAAAGAGGGTCCACACACCGCCAATAAGGTAAGCCACAACAAAAGTTGTATGTATAGGTTATGGTTATACCTTAACCAACCAAAACTCGCATCAATGACAGATAATATTTCAATTGTCTAACAAAAAATTGACAGGGACAAATGATGGAAATTCGCAGCTAAGGGAGTTCTTCTCAAAGGGCAATGCCTTACGACGTAATAATTGTCTATGTTCAAGAGTGTTATGGAGTTAACACTAAAATTTCTTTATTTTTATTATTTTATTTATTAAACAATATGGTTATGTAAGTTGCAAGTTGCATTCAAACACACTCAATGTTTTCAAAACTAGTTTTATGAAATTTGATTATATCTACATTGTAAATTTATATGTGGACGAAATTGGGGATGAACATATTAGTAGAATTAAATTTAGGTGTGCTAGCTTAATAGTATACACATTTTTTTCCATTTTAATTTAACTTAGAAGTTAAAAATAATGTCACATGAAGAAGTGTCATAAGAATTCACTTATGGTTTTTTTATAGCATGTGGTAATGATAAGATGTGATATTGCAGATTATATTGTAAGAAATTTCCATGATAAAGTAGTGATAGATCTCCATGGCTAATAATCTTGTTACATGTTTCTTTTAAAAGCTATATACGTTTAACACTTATTATGTTCAAATAAGTTAATATTATAATTTAGTTACTTATGACTTAGTAAAGAAAGTTTGTTAGATATCTAAAACATTAATTACACCAATACACACAATAAAACATAGATTTTTACATATACAAGGTTCCAACCATTGAATTTGAATTTTTTTGAATCCAACTACACTTTAGATTACAATTTTCTCTCAATCGGCAAAAATAAAACTTGCATTCAGCAAAACAAGAAATCCATCGAAATCCATGGAGATCCAAAGAAGGAAAACACTAATGTGATCCAACAAAAGGAAATAAAAACTCTGAACTTAGAGAGCATAACTGGCTGTACAAAACAAAAAACTCCAAAGCCACAAAAAAATGATCCACATAGTGCCAAGAAACTATAACACAACAAAAATTCTCAAATTAAAGACATGTACTAACTTAATATGACTTGAATAAGAACATATTCATATTTATTTTTTATGAGTAAGATCACCTTCATATTCATTTTTTAATCTCAAATGTATTCGATATTTTAATTCAAAAATATAATATATAATTTTTTTTAATTTAAAATATAGTAAGAATTTGTAGTTGTAGTTTAAGTGACCTATATCTTTTAATTCTAAACATTTCTCATATTTTTATTTTAAAATTGTAAAATACAATTTTTTTAATTTAAAAGCATAATTTTAGTTTGAGTGGGAATTAATTAATATTCGTCTATATTAGTTTTTCAATCTTAAACTTAAAATTCTAAAAGCACACACACACACCAATTTAATACTAATTTCTAGATTGTCATTTAAATATTCATAATTATCTTTCGACCTTAATTTCTAAATCTATATTTTTATTTAAAACTATATAAAATACAAAACTTTTAATTTAAAAAACTTAATGTGAACTTTTAAAATGCGATGTAAATATCCTAATCATTTTTCAACGTTAACTTTTAAATTATAATTTTGAATAGGGATACATTTATAATATTTATTATTTAAAATTCTATATTTAAAAAAATATAAGTAAAATAAAATAATTAAAACTAATAACAATTTTATGTTTAACCCTTCTGATAAAGTTTAAGGAATAAACTCCCTCCACCTTTCAATATCATCCTAAGGAGCTGCTCAATTTCTATCAGCGATATGTTTGGCCCTTTAGAATAGACTCTCCCCACCTTATTTATATTGATAAAAAAGAAACCTCATACAAATCAATTAATTTATATCTAATAAATTCAAAAACCAACATTATGGAAACATTTTCACGTTAATACATTCTTTTATGGAAACATGTACACATTAATAAATTCATTTCATATTTGTTATCAAATGAATGATGTTAGGTTAGGATTAAAACATCCAAAAAAACCATCCATATTTGTAGCTTACCAACCTTAAATTCGTACATCGCACGACCATTTCACAGGTTACTTGGCTGAAACCTGTAATATGAATTTCTAATGAGTTTTTATCCACAAGCAATCTCATATATCATGGTTTGATGTGCCACTTTAAAGTCGGTAAGTTCCTAATGTATAGTCCCAAGGATGTGATCCAATGGTTAGGTGGGGAGGTTTGGTCTTCATAGGTCTTGTGGTCCAATCTTGGTCAAGAAAATGTATGTGTGTGAGTTGTTCCATAGCAAACAAGGTCAATGCAACATAGCAAACTCTTTAATTTATTAAAAGTCAATGAACGTCAATGCAACCTAAAAAACTCTCTAACTCTCTAACACTCTATAGGCATTGAGCATATTCCCTTAAGAATCAATATAAATATTCCCTTGAGAATCAATCTAGGCTCTCAATTAAAAAATAAAAATAGAAACCTAACAAACTCAAGCATTCAAATGGAGCACATGTTGAGCATATTTTGAGAATCAATCTCGGCATTCAAATGAAGCATGAGCATATTTTGAGAATCAATCTAGGCATTCAGATGAAGCATGAGCATATTTTGAGAATCAATCTTGGCATTCACATGAAGCATATATGCTGAGCATATTTTGAGAATCAATTGAATCAATCTAGGCATTTAGATGAAGCATGAGCATATTTTGAGAATCAATCTAGGCATTCACATGAAGCATATATGCTGAGCATATTTTGAGAATCAATTGAATCAATATAGGCATTTAGATGAAGCATATGTTGGGAAGATTCCCTTGAGAATCAATTAAAAAAATAAAAACTTAACAAACAATCTAGCAAACACTGTAACACACTAAAAATAAAAATCAAAAGTCACTCTCAATGCAACCTAACAAACTCTGTTGATAAGTATTCAGATAAAAACAAATAAAAGTAAAAACCTAACAAACTCAAAAATAAAATAAAAAAGTATTAAAAAAATAAAAATTTAACAAACAATCTAACAAACTTTGTAACACACTATAAATTAAGTCACTCTCAATGCAACCTAACAAACTCTATTAAATATCCATTTTTAAGGTCACAACCAAGCCACTCTCAAAAGGCACTCTTGAGTTTCTCATATTTGGGACTGCATCACAGTGAGAAGTTCTAGTGGCCAGATACAAACATGTTTAAGCCCAAAAGATTTGTAGATGGTCCTTCAAAGGCAGTCACTCACCCAAATGCCTTTTCATCAAAATGTATGGGTCCAACAACATGTATTGGCCAAAATTTTGGCTTGTTGAAGGCCAGGACTACATTAGCTATGATTTTACAGAGATTCTCATTCACTCTTTCATCGTCATACAAGCATGCTCCCATCGCCATGTTTACAATAAAGCCTCAGCATGGCATGCAAATTATATCAAACGTATCGAAGTGTAAACATAATGATTTGTTCTTGTTGTGTCACTAGATGCTTATGTAGCAAACCAATCCTCCAACAAACATTTCATAACTGTACCCATATATGGAGTACATGACCTTAGTGTTGTTACATTTCTTCCATTTGCATGGTTACTTGATGGGTAATTTCTTCCTTTCCCATTCTTATTTGATGAAATATGTATATGTTTTTTAAATTTAAGTTTTTTTTTGTTTTTTGTTTTTTTTTGTTTTTTATTATATTATTATGACGTATATTTTTCAATTTAAGATGAATGTATCTTAAATGCCAACTTCATGTTTTTAAAGTACAAATAAAATATTTTATAAACAAAAAAAATGTCAACTATAATTAAAAAAAAAAAAAAAAAACTAATATACATGTTTAGATAGCTTTATTAAAAATATTATAATCTTGTATGATGGAGATGTGATGATATTTAATTATCTATTTGTTATTGATATAATAACTCAAATGTGGTAAAAATATTTTCCCTCCACTCTTTACAATAAAAAAATATGTCAATGTCCATTTAAAGTAACTTAATTTTATATAACTTTAGAGAAAAATAATATAATGAAAAAAAACACTTTATATTTTGACCTTTGTGTGTGATAAAGATGGATAGTTATTATACTTCTTAAAAATATTTAGTGTAAAACTTATATAAACTATTTGAATATCCATGTTAACTAATTTATTTCAATATCAACTTCATATATATTTTTTTCTTGTGTGCTTCATGGACATTAAGGTGGGCCAATTGATACAAATATTCACACAAAGGAAGGGTAGTCTGACCCCAGAGTTGAACCCTTAACCTCTCAATAGAAAAGGTGTTTTAACTATGAAGACTTGAGCAATCAAGCTATCCCTCGGGGCTATCAATTTCATATATATGTATGTATATATGTATCCATAGTTAATAATAACGAAATATTTATGGTTAAAACATTTATAAGTCTTATTCTTCTACATTTTGACCACTTTTTAGGTATATTTTTTGGTCAATTTAGTCTAAGGTGTAGTAAACATATGTACAATTGTAATTTAAATTGTGTAGGAGTTGAACCCTTGACTTCTCAATAGCAAAGGTTTTTTAACTATGAAGACTTGAGCAATCAAGCTATCCCTCGGGGCTATCAATTTCATATATATGTATGTATATATGTATCCATAGTTAATAATAATAATAATAAATTATGGTTAAAACATTTATAAGTCTTATTCTTCTACATTTTGGCCACTTTTTAGGTTTATTTTTTAGTCAATTTAGTCTAAGGTGTAGTAAACATATGTAGAATTGTAATTTAAATTGTGTAGTTTACATAATCCAAGTGCCCAATAGGATTTTGAAGTCATTGGATCCATTTATGCATTCAAAAGTAAAATTTACAAGTTTTGCACTTTAAAAAATTTGATCCCCTCAACACTTACTAAATTCGTAATTAAGATTGGATATATATAGTATATATATTATATATATTATATATATATATATATATATATATAATATATATATATTATATATATATATTTATAATATATATATTATATATATATATATATATATATATATATAATATATATATATAGTTCTACTATTATATATATATATTTATATATATATATATTTATAATAATATTTTATATATATATATATTCTTAATATTTTTATACTTTCATTATTTATTATATCTATAAATAATATAGTTGTTTCCTCTTAATAACATATTTTTGATTAAATTGATAACTCCTTAAAAAAAATTCATTATCACATTGTTTTCCTTTTAATTTTTCATGAAAAAATTTTATCTAACATTTAACAATTTTTTTTTTTTTTTTTTATTCTTTGAATGAACTCCCCTCTGATCCTTGCTGTCATTGTTATACTGTTAGACCAAAGAATACATAACACACAGCGATTTATACTTAGAGACATAGACGGCAATAGCAGAGAATAATTCATAGAGACAGACAAATGGAGAACAACAAGATTACTTAGTAAAAAACAACGAAATAGATAAAACAATCACTGGAGAATAGAAATCACTTTGCATTACATAATAGGCTTAGGCCTTGGCTTTCTTTCCCTGGCCAGAGAAATTACAAATTTATGGAGGCAAAAGAAGGATCTAGAATCCTGTATGTGATTCAAATGGAGATCTGGAATGATCTAGAAACTAATGGTGGTGTGGAGATCTAGAAAGATCTAGAAACTAATGGTGGTGTAGAAGAATCTAGAATCTTGCATGTGATTCATGAATTTGGCTTCACACTTAACATTCTCCCACTTGAAGCCAAATAAGAGTCATCAAGTCACACCGAGTCCTACCATGCCTCTACATAACTCATGTTTATTTTGTGGTAGAATCTTAGTGAGCATATCAGCAAGGTTCCTATCTGTATGGATCTTTTCCAAGGATAATTATTCTTTCTCCAACACATGCGAGATCCAATGCTACCTTAAGTCAATGTGTTTGGTTTTTGAATGAAATGCTAGGTTTTTCGCCAAGTGAATGGCACTCTGACTATCACAATATAACACATACTTATCCTGCTTTATTCCTATCTCTCTTAGGATTCACTGCATCCACAACATCTCTTTACAAGCTTCTGTTGCAACTATGTACTATGCTTCTGTTGTAGAGAGGGCTACTATTCTTTGTAGCCTTGACACCCAAGCTACTGCTACACCTGCAAATGTATACAAATAACTTGTAGTGTACTTTCTGGTATCCATATCTCTAGCCATATCCGCATATGTAAGTCCTTCAAGCACAGTCTCATCATGACCAAAACATAAACAATAATGACTAGTACCCTTGAGATATCTTAAAATCCATTTTACTACTTGCCAATGTTGTTTGCCTGGATTGGTAAGGAACCTGCTCACTACTCCCACTGAATATGCAATGTCTGGTCATGTGCATACCATGGCATACATTAAGCTGCCAACTGCTGAAGCATAAGGAATCTTGCTCATCTCTTCTTTCTCTTTGTCATTACTAGGACATAATTCAGTACTCAGCTTGAAGTGGGCTACAAGGGGTGTATCGATTGGCTTGACATCCTTCATATTAAACCTGTAAAGCACCTTCTTGATATATTTTTCTTGTGACAGCCACAACCTTTTGTTTTTCCTGTCACGCATAATCTTCATGCCCAATATCTGTTGTGTTGGTCCCAAATCCTTCATTGCAAATTTTCTACCCAAATATTTCTTCAACCTAGTGATCTTATTCTTATCATGGCCAAAAATCAACATGTCTTCCACATATAACAATAATATGATATACTTTCCTTGATCATACCTCTTGATATAGACACAATGGTCAGCTTCCAACCTCTGAAAACCATGTTCCAACATGAATGCATCAAATTTCCTGTACCATTGTCGAGGTGCATGTTTCAACCCATAGAGACTCTTCTTCAACCTATAAACAAGGCCTTCTTTGCCTTTTTCTATGAAGCCTTCTGGCTGCTCCATATAAATTTCTTCCTCCAATTCACCATGAAGGAATGCAGTTTTTACATCTAACTGTTCACATTCTAGGTCTAAAGCAACAACTAGACCAAGAATGACTCTAATGGATGATATTTTAACAACAAGTGAGAAAATTTCAGTGAATTCAATACCTTCTTTTTCGGCAAAACCTTTCACCACTAGCCTTGCTTTATACCTCTCCTTATTTTCGTCACCTTCATGCTTACCTATACACTCATTCGTTTTGTAGAGCCTTTCTACCTTTTGGGAGGTTTACCAACTCCCAAGTTTTATTTTCCAACAAAGAGTTCATTTCTTTTTCCATTGCTTTCTTCCATTCTTTGTTGTGCTCGACTTTACAAGCTTCTTGAAAACAATTAGGTTCACCTTCATCAGTGAACAAAATATAGTTTGAAGGAGGATACCTTTGTGAAGGCTTATGAGGCCTAGAAGATCTACGAACCAACTGTGGTGGTGCATTATTAGGTTGAATCTCCTGTAAAGGTTCCTACAGGATTCCTTCTTCTTGTTGTTCATTATTTTCCACTTGTTGTTCTTCATGCTCCTGAATTTGCTGTTCATTTTCTTGTATTGGTGGTAAGTTTTCCTGCTGCTCTTCAAACCTATCAATAACCTTCTTGACCTCCAACTCACCTACAGTCCTCTTGAACATTTCTGACTCATTAAATATAACATCCCTGCTTTTAATAATTTTATGTTTGACTGGATCCCATAGACGATAACCAAAATCTTCATCTGCATATCCCAAAAAAATGCATTTCATAGATTTACCATCTAGCTTAGTTCTATTTTCTTTGGGAATATGTACGAATGCTTCACATCCAAAGATTTTCAAGTGAGAATAATTCAAATTCTTACCAGTCCAAACTTCTTTGGGGATACCGCCATCCAACACTATAGTTGGAGATCTATTTATGAAGTAGCAAGCGGTCCTGACTGCTTCAACACAATAATTCTTCTCCAAAACATAATTGGACAACATACTTCGCACCTTTTCCATAATGGTGCAATTCATCCTTTCTGCGACACCATTTTGTTGAGGAGTACCAGGCACTGTCTTCTCATGCTTTATGCCAAACCTATTACAATATTCCTTAAATGCATTTGAGAAATATTCTCCACCATTATTTGTTCTTAAACACTTCAGCAATTCGTTAGTCTCTCTTTCAATAGCAACATGGAATTTTTGAAATATTCCAAACACTTCACTTTTATTTTTCATAGGATATGCCCAAACTTTCCTGGATGCATCTATAAATGTTACAAAATATGATGCTCCTCCTAATGATTTGATGTTAACAGGCCCAAACACATCTGAGTGTACCAATTCTAACACATTTTTCGTTCTGTCATGGCCACCTCTAAGGAATGAAACCCTTCTTTGTCTACCATATATACAATGCTCACAAAGATCAAGATTGTAGGATTTCAAACCTGGCAATAAATTTTTATCAACAAGGATTTTTAATCCCTTCTCGCTCATGTGACCCAAACGCTTATGCCACAGATCTACTAAATTTCCTTCTTTTGTGACAACAGCCAAATCTGATTTTCCTATCAGTGTCTTCAATGTGTATATTGTTCCTGTCTTGGGTCCTTTGGCCACGACCAATGCACCTTTGCTAATTTTCCAGCCTCCTTTTCCAAAGTTTGTCGAATAGCCTTCATCATCCAGTCGTCCCATAGAGATTAAACTCATGCGCATTTTTGGTACATGCCTAACCTGTTTCAACAATATATCTTGTCCATCTTTCATCTTGATCTGGACATCTCCCACTCCAGCAATACTGCAAAAATTATTATTCCCCAAATCCACTCTACCATAATCACCAGGATTATATGAAACAAAACTATCATTGCATGGGGTTACATGGTGAGATGCCCCAGAGTCAAGGATCCAATCAAAGCTACTGTTAGATGTATGTACACATGCATCCTCTACTGAAACAGTAAACAACATATTACCATCTATGTCTACAGTAGTAGTCTCACCTTCATTTGTGCTGGATGACTTGTGATTTGTACTAGACGGTCTTTGATCCTCTTATCTATTCTTCCAAAATCGACATTATTTCTTCATGTGCCCGGGTTTGCCACAATGAAAGCATATGATCCTTCCTCTCCTTGATTTTTGATTGACCTCTCAATCTTGATCGCCCTTGTCGGCCTCAATCCATTCTCCTACCATGATCAGCTAGAGCTAGAGCCTCTCCTCCTTGGTTTTCCACAATTGACTTGCGTTGAAGCTCCTCATTCATTAAACTGCTGCTAACATCATCAAACTTCGAGGTCCCTGTAGTTGTTGAAGTGCTCATAGCTAGAATTAAATTTTCCCAACTGTCTGGCATAGAACACATTAGCTAAATAGCTCTAATTTCATCATCTAAAATGATTTTAACAGAAGCAAGTTGATTAGTAATAATATTAAATGCATTCAAGTGCTCAGCAACTGAAGCACCCTCCTTCATTTTGAGATTATAAAGCTTCTTCATCAAGATCACTTTGTTTGATGACGTGTTCTTCTCATACAGATCATGGAGCTTCTTCCATAATCCTTCTGTTGTTGTTTTTCCAAACACATTGAAATAAACATTCTTTGCTAAATATTGGCGGATTGTTGCAATCACCTTTATATCTAGCTTATTCCAATCTTCAGTTGTCATCGATGAGGGTTTCTTTGTTGTGCCCTCAAGCGGCAAACATTGATCCTTTAAAATTAGTGTATCCTCCATCTGTGATTTCCATAGGGCAAAATTTGCCTCGCTTGACTTCTCTGTATCTATAATTACTGTCTCCATTTTCAATCAAATTCACGCCCTAAAACACAAAAAATCCACTTAGAAATAAGACTTTAATTATTACTCTTTCTCATTTTAAAATATACTTTTCAAAATTCCAACATATAATTATATATTTTCATAATAAATATAAAAACATATATAATGTTTTAACCTTTTCACATTTCACACATACATATGTTGGTTTGAGAAAAAACTTGACGTATACGTGCAATCTTGATGTAAAAAAAAAAACTTACGAACACCACATTTCAACTCCAAACTCCATGGATCTCCATGTTTCAAACTCGAGCAACACATTTCAACATAGATCGACAACCTTGTTTTTCTTGCAGCAAATGCCTTTTAGTTCCAGCGTTCCACAGTTATTTCCTCGACAGATCCTTCAACAGCTCCAGGGGTAGCAACCAATGTTTTAACGAACACTACCAAAGTAAGGCGATGGCATTAAGCGGCTTGCAAAGTGGATATTCGACCCTAGCTCTGATACCAGTTGTTAGACCAGAGCATACATAACACACAATAGATTTATACTCAGAGACATAGACGACAATAACAGAGAATAATTCACAGAGACAGACAAATGGAGAAACAACAAGATTACTTAGTCAGAAACAGCAGAATAGATAAAACAATCACTGGAGAACAGAAATCACTTTGCATTACATAACAAGCTTGGGCCTTGGCTTGATTTCCTTGGCCAGAGAAATTACAAATTTATGGAGGCAAAAGCAGGATCTGGAATCCTGTATGTGATTCAGATGGAGATCTAGAATGATCTAGAAACTAATGGCGGTGTGGAGATCTAGAAAGATCTAGAAACTAATGGCGGTGTAGAAGAATCTAGAATCTTGCATGTGATTCATGAATTTGGCTTCACACTTAACATATACACCATAATATTAAGTGTTAGATAATTAAAATGTTACCATCCGTTGATCTCATAACTGACTCCTTCTTACCCAACTCATTACCCTCCGTTGATCTCATAACTGAATCCTTACCCTCGTTTGATCGCATAACCGATATATCCACTGATTTGATTTATTCCTTACCAAAAGCTCGAAAATAATAAAAAAATTTCCTTTATGTCCAATTTTTTTTATTTTTGGTATTCTACAGAAAATCTTGTTTACGAATATTCATCTTTGATCTACATTCTACATTCTTTGATTTAAACTTTGTCGTCCTTTGTTTTTTTTCATAGGTTGAAGCTGGAAGTTTATATTCACAAAGTTCTTGCTTCAAGATTCTGTTGAACCATGATTAATGGATTGATGTCATATTTATTGCTCCATTAAATTTCGTAAATAGAATTGAATAATTGTTTTTCCTTTTTGTTCAAATTTTTTTATTTTTGGTATTTTACACTTTTTTATTTTTGGTATTTTACACTCGAGTAAATTTTGTAAATAGAATTGAATAATTTTTTTTCTTTTCTGTTCAATTTTTATTTTTTATTTTTGGTATTCTACAGAAAATCTTGTTTATGAATATTCATCTTTGATCTACACTCTGCATTTTTTAATTTAAGTCCCTTTTTTTTTCATAGGTGGAAGCTCGAAGTTTATATTCACAAAGATCTTGCTTCAAGTTTATATTCACAAATTTCTTGCTTCAAGATTCCGATGAACCATGATTTCTAGATTGATGTCATATTTATTTCTCCAGAAAATTTTGTAAATAGAATTGAATAAAAGCTTTTCCTTTCTGTTCAATTTTTTTTTTATTTTTGATATTCTACAGAAAATCCTGTTTACGAATATTCATCTCTTATCTAAATTCTACATTCTTTAATTTAAACTGTGTTGTCCCTTGTTTTTTTTCATAACGGGAAGCTGGAAGTTTATATTCACAAAGTTCTTGCTTCAAATTTCTATTCACAAAGTTCTTGCTTCAAGATTTCACTGAACCATGATTTTTGGATTGATGTCATATTTATTGCTCCAGTAAATTTTGTAAATAAAATTGAATTTCATGTCTCAACAAAAATGAGAAGTGCATAGAAATTTTTATTTGCGAGAATGAAATGGATATTTCACATTTCTTTCCATGATTCAACTAAATATTTTAGCCTAATAAAGTCTCATTGCAGACTTAATTTTCATCAATTTTATATAAATAGTTTTAGAAATTCTATTTTAAAGGATATTTGACCAAGAGTTTTTGGAATTTTCCAGGTGCTGGGTTTTTAGGGGAACTTACTGGTGAGGGTTTTAACATTGGTCTTCCTTGGAACCAAGTAAACCACCTGACATTCTGCAGCATCGTTTTTCAAGTGTATTACAATTTTTATTTAAGTGAGATTCCAAATCCCCAGACCCACCAAATTTGTATATTATCTTTGTTTGGTGATTGATGTTATATCCAGAACCACAGAATCACAGAGTTTCACCTCAAAATGATGAAGAATAAGTCTGGTGAATAATCCAATTTGATGACGTAACCACTCGTCTTGAAGGCCTTTCATCCTCGACAAGGTTGTTGTATACATGATGTCAGATAGACAAATTGTATCTTAAAAACAATATTTTGCACTTAGTATGGTGCAGATCTTAAGAATTTTGATTAATATAGTTCTTAAAAAATTATATCAAACTGTTATATGCATTGATAAAAGATTGAATTATTAAGTTACAAGTGATTGCACTATGTCACCATAATATATCTTGGATGCATTAACCAATGAAGGATTAAAATCTCAAACTTGTAATTTGTGTTTTTCTTGAGTTTTGACTTTAAAAAATTAAATGGAGTTCCATCCGGCTTGAGTGAGAATAATCTCACTGATGTGTGGGCAAGCACTTTAACGGTTTAAGTATTAGCACTACCCACCTAAAAGGTGCAGAAGGGAAAAATAATCTTATTAGTTGAATGGTTTGAATGGCCCCCATTGTTTCATGCAAATGCTTAGCCTTAATGCCATAGGGGAAGGCCTCAGTTATTCACTAATCAAAACCTGTATCTGAAAAGAGGATGGTAAGGATGGAATCTTGAAATTACTTATACATGGCATGGTATTTTATATTAGTGATATGTGTTTATTAAAAAAATTTTGGTGTCAATTTATATTAGTGATCTGTTTATCAAATTTGTTTTGGGGTGATTTTTTGAAATTTTATATTATTGTTTTTGTTTATTTTTATTTTTATTATGATTGAAAATTCAAAATATTCTATGAAATTATGATATTTAGAATTTAGTTGTTTTAATTTTAAGCTGGCTTAAAAATAATTTATTTTATATTATGGGATCTTAATAATATACAAGACATGAGTAGATTGAATTTAAATATCTTATAAATTTTATTCTTGGTAATTAATTTTCACCTTTAATTACTTTCCAAAAATTATCAAATTCACAATTAAATGAACCATCTTATAAATATTTTAATTCTTATCCTTACAAGCACCTAACATTTAATTCCAATAGATTATACCAACAACCATGACATTTAATTCTAATCAATTCTTACAATCACCTTGACACATACAGAAAAATAAATCATTTTTACATGACAAACTCCGAGCTTGATCACTAACACATGACGTTGATTTTTTTTAATAAAATTAGTGCGTTTAATTAAAAAAATATAAAATAATATATTAATTATTATATATATCTTTTATATATATATATATATATATTATATATATATATTATATTTTATATTTATTATTATTTTGGATAATCATTAATATTTTATTATAAGATACTTTTATTTGTTATTTGTTGGAAGTAAAGTGTATTATTTTATTTTAATTAGAATTAATAATTTTTTTTTTTTTACTTAGATTTGTTTCTATGATTTTATTATTAAAGTTTAATTATGTAAGTTAATTAAATTTAATTGATGCAATACATTTAATTTAATTGTTAATGACATTAATAATGGCATAATGTTGTTAACAAAAACTTTAAAATTAATTGACAAATAAAAAAGTGTCACTAATATTAATACAATTATTTAAAGCTAAAAACTACAACTACTTTTAAACATCTAAACTTTACAATCACTACTACTACAACTAAAGTATTGAAACTAGCCTTAAAATTGACTTCCAACTTTGAAAGTGATTGGTGCAATAGCAACTCCATAATTTTCTATGGATAACACTTTTTAAATAAAAAAATTATTAACAACTTTTAAAATAAAATATTGAGAAAAATAATAAAATCAAACAAAAATACTATCATTAAGACTCGTTTCTTAAATAATAAATCATAACATTTTAAAAACTATAACTTACACATAGACATGATCCTAAAAATTATAAATAAATCAATAGACCAATCAATTAAAAGAAAAAAAGGAATTAGCAAGCCAAATAGGCTAGGGGTGATTCAAATAGGCTAGGGGGTGATTCTTGCCACCCCATAACAATTAATGCATTAATTATCAACGTGGCATGATTGCCCCCATGTAGTTTAATGCATGCCAAGATTGAATGCAGTTTAGGGGGTGATTCTTGCCACCCCATAACAATGAATGCATTAATTATCAACTTGGCATGACTGCCCCCATGAAGTTTAATGCATGCCAAGATTGAGGATGTCAGGACATTCTTATTACGAGGCAGAGGTGTCTTTTTGCATAAGCACCAATCAATCTATATTTCTTTATTTGACAATTTTTTGTTCTTAGTAGATATATCCACTGTGGTGTGGGCATTGTCAAGCATTAGAACCTACATATAATAAAATTGCATTATCAATGTGATTCTTGCCACCCCATAACAATGAATGTATTAATTATCGATGTGGGATGGCTTCCCCCATGCAGTTTAATGCATGCCAAGATTGAGGATGTCAGGGCATTCTTCTTATGAGGAAGAGGAAACTTTTGGCAGAAGCACCAATCAACCTATATTTCTTTGTTTGACAATTTTTTGTTCTTAGTAGATATATCCACTGTGGTGTGGGCATTGTCAAGCATTAGAACCTACATATAATAAAATTGCAAATCAAATTCGTGAGATTGAGTCCCTTGTAGATGGATCCCCATGTAGAATGGTGCAAGCTCATAACTTTTCCAAAGAATGTGGATTGAACAATGTAAAGAAAAAATTGAAAATTATTTGCTTAGAAGGTACAAAAATTCACATGTACAATTATGTTTTTTTTTTCATCTATCAGATATTTTGTTTGATTAACATGACTATAATTATGAAATAGATGTATGACACCAATCCTTCTCCTCCATTGTAACTTGACATACAATAATGCAGAAATCAACACATTTAGAATCAAATTATGTGAAGGTAGAATGTAAAAGACGACAAGCTTTTGGTCAAGTGAGATAGTTCAATATTGAAAAATGGTCAAAAACGACTATGAGAGGAGAAATAAATATGCACTAAACACTAAACTTGTCTACGAGGAAATAATCTTACCATCTTAGCATCAAATGTACACTTTGCAACCTTTTTCACTTTTTGCAAATAAATTTTACTTTTTGAGTCATAAAAAGTCTTTTGCATTTATTTATAGGCCCCTTCGTGGTCAAATACATAGCAAGTCTCCCATGATAAAGGATACATAGCTAAGTCTCCCATAATAAAGGAATGTGGATGGATGCTACCATGAGAGTTCACCATGGTACCTCTAAATAGTGAATTAAAGTTGCTATGTTAGCTAAAATACTTAGTTAATCAATTCTCAACAAAAGAATCCACTTCTCTCCTATCAAACAATGTAAAGTTTAGATCGACTCAAGATCCCCATACAACCACCAACAAGACAAGTGAACACATGCTTGGTGTCTTTGATAATTACCTCCCTTTCATGTCTACTTTCCTCCATTTTCTTACTTCCTTATAAATGAATATGTCAACAATAGTGTTGTTAAAAACATCAACTAGCTTTATTGATATATCTATTTCATAGACTTTATTTATTAAACTTTAATTATGTAAGTTAATTAAATTTAATTGTTAATGGCATTAATAATTTCATAATGTTGTTGACAAAAACTTTAAAATTAACTCACAAATCAAAAAGTGTTAGTAATATTAATACAATTTTTTAACAATCACTACTATTACAACTAAAGTATTGAAACTAGCCTTAAAATTGACTCCCAGCTGTGAAAGTGATTGGCGAATAGTAAATCCATAATATTCTATGGATAACACAATAACACATTTTAAACCAAAATATTAAAAACAATAATAGAACCAAACAAAAATACTATCACTAACACTCCTTCCTTAAATTAAAAATCATGACATTTTAAAAACTATAACTCACACATAGACATGATCATAAAAATCATAAATAAACCAATAAATTAAAAGAAATAAAGAAAACCCAAATAAATAATAATAATAAAAAAATTCCCTCATGGGGATTCTTAGCAAGACAAATAGGCCAGGGGGGTGATTTTTGCCACCCCATAACAATGAATGCATTAATTATCGGCATGACTACCCCCATGCAGTTTAATGCATGCCCAAGATTGAGGATGTCAATACATTCCTCTTATGAGGCATAGGTGTCTTGTCTTCTTACAAAAGCACTAATCAATCTATATTTCTTTGTTTGACAATTATTTGTTCTTAGTAGATATACCCACCATGGTGTGGGCATTTCAGAGCATTAGAACCTACAAATAATAAAATTGCAAAGCAGATTCGTGAGATTGACTCCCTTGTCTTAGCTTAGATGGATCCCCATGTAGCATGGTGCAAGCTCATAAATTTTCCAAAGAATGTGGATTGAATAATGTGAAGCAAAAATTGAAAAATATTTTCTTAGAAGATACGAAAATGCACATGTACAATTATGTTTTATTTATATATTTTCTCATGCACCAGACATTTTGTTCGATTAACTCAATGATAATTCTGAAATTTATATATGACACCAATCATTCTCCTCCATTGTACCTTGACATACAATAATGCAGAAATCAACACATTCAGAATCAAATTATGTGTAGGTAGAATGTAAAAGACTGTAATCGTTTGGAAGTGAGATAGTTCAATATTGAAAAATGGTGAGAAATGACTATGAGAGGAGAAAGAGATATGCACCAAATCTGTGTGGAAGTAAATAATATCAACGTCAAATGTACACTTTGCAAAAAATTTTCACTTTTGGGAATATAGTTTTCTTTTTGAGTCATAAAAATACTTTCACATTTATTTATAGGCCCCTTCGTGATCAATACATAGCCAAGTCTCCTAGAATATCATGCTGAATAAAGGAATGCTAATGGATGCTACCATAAGAGTTCACCATGGTACCTCTAAATAGTGAATTAAAATACTTATCTAATCAATTCTCAATAAAATATCCATTTCTTTCCTATCCAACAATGTAAAGTTGTTATGCGAGTGACTCGCTTTATTGATATATCTATTTCATAGATTTTCTTTAAACTAGTTCATCCAGTGCTATTGAATATAAATGTCGTGTCACAAACCAATGAAAATGCCCAAAATAAGTTAACAAAGAAAAATCTAATCACCTTAAGAGCAAATGGTAAAAGAATGTAAGCTTTTGACCAATTGAGACTATTCAATATTTAAAAAGAGCATCTTTTTCATCAACTATTTACTATTGGAACTTCAAAGAGCATATTTGAATATTGAGAGGAAATTTATGTTGGAGAAGTTATAGAATTTGTAAATTTGACATAATGTAAGTGATTTATCTTTATATTCTAGCTTTGAATGGCTGATGGGGCCAGCCCACGTGGTCTCGCCTCACCTTTGCTGATGTGTAACCTTCCTTACAAACTGGACAGTATACATTTGATTGGAATTAATTTTGGGCTGATTTACAATCAACTTGCATGTACGAAATCAGTCTATTCGCTCGACATCTGTCCTCCTCGGGATCGTGGTATATCTCTGCTTGGGTTTTCACCCCGTTCGCGCCTTTGGGATTGTTATTGTTTCCGGTGGTTGGCTCTACAGTCTCTGTGACTTTGGTATTTGCGATTTGATGCCTGGTCTTTGGTAAAACCCTATGCGGTTCCGTCCTGTTTTGTTACGATATGGCTAGTGCCTGTCTGCGTTTTGTTGCTCCTGGTCCGGTTTGTGGTCCGACGGTCTGATAGCTGTCCGATAAGTATGTCCTTGTTTGTTTGTATGCTTGTCTCTCTCTGCAGTTAGCTTTCTCCACTGGTTTTTCGTTTGTCTTAGCGTTGCCCGGTCATTGTTTTTCCTCAACAATCCATGGTCGTTCGAATGTTATGGGTTAATCGCTCTCTGGTTCACTTTCAGTTCGACAGTCTCCAAGTCTGATGGATTCCGTGGCCTTCCCTGTTCGGCTCTCGGCTATCTTAACAGGTATGTTCTCGTTCTATGCTGGAGTTCTTTACCACAGTTCATTCAGTTTCTTATGGTTCGACCCCTTTTGTAAGCAGGGCTTGCTTGTTCGAGGTTTCCACTGGCAGTTGTGGCTTGCCTTCAGGTATGAATACTGGGTCTTATTCTCTGTTGTTTTTTTTTTTCAGTCGCTCGGTTTCGGCTTTCCTTCAAGGGTTAGAGGATTGACCTTTCCACCCTTCGTTTCTTTGCAGGTGAAGCCACTCACTGGGTTATGGCAATGGCCGCCGACGTTTCTGGTCACCTTCCGGGTAGTCTTGTTCTTATTCCTCGTCTTCTTTAGGTTCTTGTATGGTTCCTTGGTCCCGGTTACTAGTTACTGTGGTGCATTCGTTCTAGCCGTGGCATGGGGTTCTGGCTTTTGTCAAACCCTTGGCTCGTAGATTAGTTAGGCTTTTGAGGACCGTGTTAACGTTGTTTTGTATGCTTAGATGGACTGTTTTATGGAATTTGTGTACTAAAATGAAATGTTATTTATATGTGCAGAAAGACAACTTATTCACCTTCAGTTTCGTTGGCATACCTGGTAACTATGTTTGTCTGGCGCTCAACTTGTAGCTGGTGCTGGTCGGTGTCACTTCTCGTGGGTCTGTGTCTAAGTTTGCTGACTCATAGTCTGTCAAGAATTGTAATGGATTTCGTACATAAAAATAAAAAGAATTTTGACACAGCATTGAAATGTACAGTCTCTATATTTCTGAGGACGCACGTAAGAGTTGTTTTTTTTCTGTGCACTGTAAATGGAAAAAAAGTATATTTTTATTTCTATTACTCTCCTTGATGCTGAACCCCTATGGGCTTGCTTTTTCTCGTTCTTGTACATTACTTACAGGAAGTTGGTTAAGTGCTGGTAGTTGTCAATTATCAATTATAATGGTTATTACATATTTGACATTTCTTTACAACTATCTTGTTTCCCTTTGTCTGTTTTTCCAAAAGTAAATTATTGTTCTATGATTAATGACTCTAACTACTATTACTATTCCTAACTAGAACTTGTTACAACATTTCAGGCATTTTGAACAGAAACTAAAAAAAAACAAATAATAATAAAAATAACTGAAAAGTAAAACAAAACAGACTTGATGTCTGTTCTTTGAGCCATGTCTCCTGTCCTTCTCAGAAATCATGTTATCCTTCTTTCTAACTTCGCACTGTAAACCAGATGCTCCTGTATCAGGCTCCCGGGGTAAAAGAAATTTCAGGGCTCCGTTCCATGAGTTCCTCCACCGAATAACTAGCCTTCCGAATCTGTGTCGCGTCAAGCCACGAGCTGTCCTCCACTGGACAGTCTCTCCACTTGGCGAGGTAACGCAAATACTCCTTCCTGCGCGTCTTCTTGGCTACCTGGGTGCTGAGGATTCCTTCAATTTCATGGGTCCGGGCCGAAGGTAACTGTTTCTTCCAAGAACTGCTTTCCAACTGGGTGTCCCGTTCTAGCTGTACCGCACTATCATCCTCTACCTGGGCGTGATATGGGAACAGATCTGCCACATTAAAGATAGGTGATATGCCTATGTCTGGTGGCAGCTGAATCTCGTATGCGTTGGCCGAAAATTTCCGTAGGATCTTGCATGGGCCAATTTTTTTATATTTCAACTTATTATACGTGCCTTTAGGAAACCATTCCCGGCGCAGATGCGCAAGGACCTCGTCCCCCACATTAAAATGCACCTCTCGTCGTTTTGAGTCTGGTTGCTGTTTGTATTTCTGTGCGTTGTCCTGTAATTTTAGTTTGATTTTTTCATGAAGCTCACTCATGGCCTCTGCAAAATCTTCCCCATCTGCGCTTCTCGGCTCCAGCTTTCCCAGATCTCGCAGTTCATGTATTCCTCGCGGATGCATGCCATACAAAATCTTGAATGGGCTAAGTCCGGTGCTACGATTAGGTGAATCGTTATAGGCAAATTCCGCTTGGGCAAGAGCTCGATCCCATAATCGTGAATTCTCTCGAGTCAAACTCCGCAATAAATTTCCCAAGCTCCTGTTCACCACCTTCGTTTGTCCATCAGTCTGCAGATGATACACAGAGCTGAAATTCAATTGCATGCCCAACTTTTTCTACAGGGTGCGCCAAAAGTGGCCTGTGAACTTTACGTCCCTGTCTGAAGTGATATTTTTGGGTAAGCCGTGTAATCTAACAACTTCTGTGAAAAACAGGTGTGCCACATATGTGGCGTCAATAGTTTTCCGGCAAGGAATAAAATGAGCCATTTTTGAAAATCTGTCTACCACCACCATTATCGAATCATACCCACGTTGTGTTCTAGGCAGTCCGAGAACGAAGTCAATGCTGACCGAGTCCCATGGCCTACTTGGAACAGGTAGTGGTGTGTAAAGTTCGGTATTCTGACTGTGTCCCTTGGACAGTTGGCAGACTTTACACCGGTTTACCAATATTTGCACATCCCTGCTCATTTTAGGCCAATAGTAAAAATGTCCGATCTGCTCCAAGGTTTTGTTGATCCTGAAATGTCCTGCTAATCCTCCACTATGATTCTCCCGTACTATATTCTCCCTCATTGAACAGTCCAGGATACATAACTGCCCACCTCGAAACAATAATCCTTCCTGGAAGTTATAATCCAACCATGGGTCTGCATTTCTCAATACGAGATTTTGGCATGCTTCAAAAGCTTCCTTAAAGTCTGGGTCCGTCTGATACAAATCCTTTAGATGCTCGAATCCCATCACCTGTATGTTGCTTTCCTGTACGAGCAAGGCTCTCATGCTCAATGCATCTGCCAGCTTGTTGGCTTGGCCACTTATGTGTTTTAACACAAAAGTAAAACTCTGTAGATATTCTACCCACTTGGCGTGCTTATGGTTCAACTTGTGCTGCTGCATTACATATTGTAATGCTAAATTATCAGAGAACAAAACAAATTCATTGCCCAGTAGGTAGTATCTCCAATGTTTCAAAGCTTGGACACCTGCATAAAATTCCTTGTAATATGAGGAATATTTCTGCCGACTCTCATTTAGTTTTTCACTAAAGAACGCCACTGGTCTGTCCTCTTGACTGAGCACAGCACCAATAGCTGTTCCACTTGCGTCACATCGAACCTGGAAAAGTTTATTAAAGTCGGGCAGTCTCAAGATTGGCCTCTCCGTGATCTTCCGCTTCAAAAGCTGAAAATTGCTTTCTGCCGCTTTGGTCCAGCAAAAAGGTTGACTTGCCTTTTTTATGGTCTCTAACATTGGCGCGCAGATTTCACTGAAATTTTAAAAAATTTCCGATAAAAACTTGCCAACCCATGAAAAATACGTACCTCAAACAAGCTTGTTGGTGATGGCCAATTTATAATTGCTGTAATCTTTTCTGGGTCCATCTTCAGTTCATTCTCTGCAACCACAAATCCCAAATAGACCAGCTCCTTCTGCAGGAAAGTGCATTTCTTCAAGTTTATCAGCAGTTTGTTCTGTTGTAACTTCTCTAACACCCTCCGAACATGTTGAAGGTGTTCTCCCTTCATTCTACTGAAAATCAAGATATCATCAAGATAAACTATCATGAACTTACCGATAAATTCCTTTAACATCTCGTTCATCAATCTCATGAAAGTACTAGGAATGTTTCTTAACCCAAATGGCATGACCAGCCATTCGTACAGTCCCTCGTTGGTTTTAAATGTTGTCTTCCATTCGTCTCCTTCCCTAATTCTGATCTAATGATAACCGCTCTTCAAATCTATTTTTGTAAAATAAGCTGCCCCACTAAGGCAGTCCATCATGTCGTCCATTCTGGGCAAGGGAAATCTGTAT
The DNA here is from genome assembly GCA_000404065.3 of Pinus taeda. Lineage (NCBI taxonomy): Eukaryota > Viridiplantae > Streptophyta > Pinopsida > Pinales > Pinaceae > Pinus > Pinus taeda. Next base: position 47,520 of record APFE030381811.1, on the reverse strand, counting down.
CGAATCGTGATTTTGTTTATAGCCAGCGAATCTATACACATTTGCCATTCTCCACCCTTCTTGGGTGCAAGTACTGTTGGTACTGCACAGGGGCTCAAACTTTCTCTGATCAGTCCCTTATCCAGCAAGTCCTGCACTTGTTTGCGAACTTCTTCATTGTCCTTCGGACTCATCCTGTACGTGGCCTTGTTTGGCAGACTTGCTCCCGGTATAAAATCAATGTGATGGCTGATACTCCTTTTGGGGGGAAATTTATCAGGTAAATCATTAACCACAATATCTTGGAATTCTTTCAACAGCTCCTGAATTTCCTTAGGCAGTTAGGATTTTCTGTGTTCAACACTATCAGTTTCGCCCTCCTCATAATTACATAATTAACCTCATTTTCCTCAACCTGCTTTTCAAACTTTTTTCCTCCAATTAATAGTGTTTTTGTTCCGCTTGGTTCCACTGCATCCTCCTCTCTGATGGGAACAAGTGTATGTTTGATCCCATCCTTTACAAATTTATAACAATTTGTTTTTCCATCGTGTGTCACTTTCCGATCATACTATCACGGTCTCCCCAACAGTATATGGCACACGTCCATTGGCATAATATTGCAGACCACCGTGTCGTGATATTTGCCAATGTGAAATTCAACTTCACACTACTCATCCACTAATAACTGGTGGCCTTTCTGCAACCACGACACCCTGTAAGGTGTAGGGTGTTTGAGTCGTTTCAGTCCCAGCTTTTCCACCATTTCGGTGGCAACCAAAATGTCTGTACTTCCGTTGTCTATTATCACCTTACAACACTTTCCATGTGATTTACAAACTGTCCGGAATAGTGCTTTTCGCTGGGTCTATTCAGCCACCTCCTTGGCTGGTTTCAATAGTACCTTATTTAAAATCAAAGCTTCCCCTGTTTCTGCCATGTTTTCTACCTCCTGGGGTTGTGCTTCAGCTTCCTCAGGCTGTGCAACAAATGTTCCACGCTGGCCAGTTTGTTCCACCTCCGGGCGTTCGAAGGATCTGTGCCCCCACTTGTGGCACCTATAGCACTGGACATTAGTCCCTCTTCTGCGGCCATTTCCTCGTCCTCGTTGATATGGCCGACCTCCTATGGTGCTTTCTCCTTTCTCTGTTGTCCCTAAAGCTCTGGAACTGTTGCTTTCCTGACTGTTCGCGGCAGTTCTCCCTCTGCCATAGGACTGTCCTCGTCCTCTGCCATTTCCCCTCCCTCTCCTGTTGTTCTGTCTTCTGTTGAGTTTTTCCTCCGCCTTCACTGCACTTTGAAAGGCTTCCTCAACACTCCGGGGAGAGAGAATGCTAATCTTATCCAATATTTCCATTCTTAAGCCATTCACGTACCTTGTTGTTTTTTGAGGTGTATATTCCGTATAACCAGCACGTAAATTCACACGATAAAATTCTTTTGTGTATTCTTGTACAATCATACCTTTCTGCCTTAAATTCTACACTCGAAGATAAAGCTCGACCTGGTAATCCTTAGGCAAAAATCTACCCTTCAGTTTTGCAACCATCCTCGGCCATTTTCTTATTGGCAATTTGTTCATTCTCCTTCTGTCCGCTTGGACACTATCCCACCATAGGGCAGTGTGTCCTTTCAACTTGGTCACAGCAAATTTAACTCTTTTGTCTTCACTGACTTCCTCATTCTCAAAATATTTATCTAATTCACTCACCCAATCCAACAGGATATCCGCGAACAGACTTCCATCATAGTTAGGAATCTCCAGTTTTGGCTTGCTGCTTGCTAGCAGAACTGATCGCAACAGCCTCAACTCTGGGGCTTCTTCCTCCGACCCATCTGTAACAGTTGTTGCTTCGTCTTCACTGTCATCCCCAAGTTCTGGGTCTCGTCGCCTACCTGCCTCCACTGCTTCTAAGCGAGCTGTGATAATTCTCAATTGTTCTCTCAATCCTTCATCTGCTCCTCTACGTGCACCTCTCCCACGTCCTCGTCTTTGTACTTCCATCTTCCTCAATCTCCTCAAAACGTTGCTCTGATACCACTTGATGCGGCCAGCCCACGTGGTCCCGCCTCACCTTTACTGATGTGTAACCTTCCTTACAAACTGGACAGTATACATTTGATTGGAATTAATTTTGGGTTGATTTACAATCAACTTGCATGTACGAAATCGGTCTATTCGCTGGACATCTGTCCTCCTCGGGATCTTGGTATATCTCTACTTGGGTTTTCAACCCGTTCGCGCCTTTAGGATTGTTATTGTTTCCGGTGGTTGGCTCTACAGTCTCTGTGACTTTGGTATTTGCGGTTTGATGCCTGCTCTTTGGTAAAACCCTATGCGGTTCCAGCCTGTTTTGTTACGATATGGCTAGTGCCTGTCTGCGTTCTATTGCTCTTGGTCCGGTTTGTGGCCCGACGGTCTGATATCTGTCCGGTAAGTATGTCCCTGTTTGTCTGTATGCTTGTCTCTCTCTGCAGTTAGCTTTCTCCACTGGTTTGTTGTTTGTTTTAGCGTTGCTCGGTCATTGTTTTTCCTCAACAGTCCATGGTCGTTTGAATGTTATGGGTTAATGGCTCTCTGGTTCACTTTCAGTTCGACAGTCTCCAAGTCTGATGGATTCTGTGGCCTTCCCTATTCAGCTCTTGGCTATCTTAACAGGTATGTTCTCGTTCTATGCTGGAGTTCTTTACCACAGTTCATTCATTTTCTTATGGTTCGGCCCCTTTTCTAAGCAGGGCTTTTTTTTTCGAGGTTTCCACTGGCAGTCGTGGCTCGCCTTCAAGTATGAATTCTGGGTCTTATTCTCTGTTGTTTTTTTTTCAGTCGCTCGGTTCTAGCTTTCCTTCGAGGGTTAGAGGACTGACCTTTCCACCCTTCGTTTCTTTGCAGGTGAAGTCGTTCACCGGGTTATGGCAATGGCCGTCGAGGGTTCTCGTCACCTTTCGGGTAGTCTTGTTCTTATTCCTCGTCTGCTTTAGGTTCTTGTATGGTTCCTTGGTCCCAGTTACTAGTTACTGTGGTGCATTCGTTCTAGTCGTGGCATGGGGTTCTAGGTTTTGTCAAACCCTTGGCTCGTAGATTAGTTAGGGTTTTGAGGATTGTGTTAACGTTGTTTTTTATGCTGAGATGGACTGTTTTATGGAATTTGTATACTGAAATGAAATGTTATTTATATGTGCGGAAAGACAACTTATTCACCTTCAGTTTCGTTGGCATACCTGGTAATTGTGTTTGTGTGGCGCTGAACTTGTAGCTGGTGTTGTTCAGTGTCACTTCTCGTGGGTCTGTGTCTTAGTTTGCTGACTCGTAGTCTGTCAAGAATTGTAATGGATCTCGTACATAAAAATAAAAAGAATTTTGACACAGCATGGAAATGTACAGCCTTTATATTTCTGAGGACGCACGTAAGAGTTTTTTTTTTTTTTTTTTTTTTTTTTTTTTTTTGTGCACTGTAAATGGAAAAAAAGTATATTTTTATTTCTATTACTCTCCTTGCTGCTGAACCCCTATGGGCTTGCTTTTTCTCGTTCTTGTACATTACTTCCAGGCAGTTGCTTAACTGCTGGTAGTTGTCAATTATCAGTTATAACAGTTATTACATATTTCACATTTCTTTACAGCTATCTTGTTTCCCTTTGTCTGTTTTTCCAAAAATAAATTATTTTTCTATGATTAATGACTCTAACTATTATTACTATTCCTAACTAGAACTTGTTACAACATTTCAGGCATTTTGAACAGAAACTAAAAAAAACAAATAATAATAAAACTAATTGAAAAGTAAAACGAAACAGACTTGCTGTCTGTTCTGTGAGCCATGTCTCCTGTCCTTCTCAGAAACCATGTTATCCTTCTTTCTAACTTCGCCCTGTAAACCAGATGCTCCTGCATCAATGGCATTTTCTTTACTAACTTTTATATTCAGTGATCTTCTATATGTCACAATTCTTCTAGACTTGATGCCTTATGGCGTTTCCTTTGCAACATTTGGTACAATTGCAAGTTATTATATATAATTATAAATATATATAGTTGGTTTCTCTTAAATAACATACCTTTTTTTTTTTTTGTTTGTAAGCTAGGATGGTACTCATTCTATTACTTTGATCAACAGAACATTACAGCATATCCAAAAAACAGTTTAAGCTCGCCCTCTTGGGGAAACCGGGACATAGCACCATCTATAGTTTTTAATAGCAGCCCAAAAATAATAGGTCCACAGCCTGGCATACTTAGCTAAGTAAACTATGCAGTCTTGAAACTTACTGAAACTATTGCTAAAACTATTGGTCTGTATAACATGATTGTTCCTATCTTGCACATGAACAGAACCAAAACAAAAAAACTGCTTACGATTTCTAACCATCTAATAACTCAGTCGATGCTGCCATTAGTATGCTTGTTTGCAGCTCCCTCTGGTCTAGAATGGTCTCGATTCAGCATTTGCTGGATAGCATCCAGCTGCTCCTCCTGCTTTGTCATAGCTATACGCAGATAGCTCAGTTCTCTGCGAATAGTTTGGTCTCCAAGAGCCAGCTCCACCATCTCTTTGGCCACGTGCTCCATGGCCTTGGCAAGGAGCCCCTTCATTACCCAATAAATATGCAGCGATTGTTTGATTAAGGACATTCGTCCTCTGGTATGACCCGGGTCGTGAAGGAGAAATTCCAATTCTTCCATTTCCTCATCAGACTGATTCTGCAATGCTTCCTCTTCAAGGTAATCCATGATTCTACGCACAGCCGGGTGGGAGTGACGGAGAAAGGCCTGCTCTGCTTGACAAACGCGGAGGTTGACAGTTTCCCTGGGTTTTCTTCCTTTGCCCGGGCGCCTGGAAGTTTCACCTTCCTCCTTCACGGGCTCTCTCTGCCCTTTGCCCCGCTTGCCCGGCAGGTCCCTTTCACTGTCGGGAAAAATGCTGTGCTTCCGCAGGCCAAAGCGACGGGTCCCCGCTTCCTGATAATCGGGAGGATCAGTCCTCACCTTCTATTTAGTCTTTGCGGCTGAGTTCTTTTGAGGGTTCGGACGGTCCCTCACAACTCTGTTACCCAAATCTTCCTCCGGGGCGTCCTCCACCTCATCCGGCGTAGAACGGCGCTTCCTCATGCCATATCGGCGGATCTTCGAATCCCGGCAATTCAATTGCTCCATCTACGTCTGTTCCTGACCCTCCTCAACCGCGTTCTTATGATAGCGCCTACCATCGCGCATAGTCTCCGGGCTCTTATCATCATCCAAGTTATCCTCGACCTCCCACAGAGTGAAAGGCGGTTCCTCCTACATAAAAACTTTGCCTTCATGGCTCCTATTCTCTTCCCTTGCGTTCTGACGCTCCTCAACCTGTTTCAATTTCCATCTGGTCTCCATACTGTCGATGGGTCTGTCACGGTGCTTTCTCTGTTTGCCAAAGATTGTAACCGCTCTCTGATGTCGCTCAGTGGAAACCTCCGATCTTTTCCAAATGGGGAGCGCACAGCATGCCGTAACAATCGGCCAGCCGTGGTTATAAAGCAAATGCCTTTCATCGGGGATGCAAGTTGGGCCGGTTTTCAAAAGCCGCCGGTAGATCTCCGACGAGCCCTTGCTCTCAACCATCATTTCCATATTAATCTCCTCAGCTGTGCTGTCAGACGAACCGCATCCACCACCTCTCATAGTTCTAGTATTAATTAACTTACCATGTGTTTACTTTTGTCTAACCGCTCCACCCACCGCCGTTGTACTACCATCTAAATTCTGATCCGTCACCCTGTAGTCCATAATAATGATCACATCAGGTCCCAAGCGCCCCATGTTCTTGAGTCGGGAACTCCACTGACCCCTTTTAGTCCAGCTCACTGCTCCGTGCATTGGTATTTGTGGTTTGATCATGATCAACCTTGATAAGGTCCGCCAGCTCCTTCCACTCCTCGTTTCCCTCTACGGCTCGCCACTGGCTATCGATTGTGCTGCCACGTACTCTACATCCCCAATTGGCCAGCCAATCCGCTGCCTGATTCCCTTTTCTGCAGACATGACTGATAATTCTGTAGTCGATACGTTTGAGGAGCGTGGCAATTTCTTTAACTATCCCCGTGGTCCGCCAGCTTTTGCTAACCTTCTCCCATCCCTGCCCATTGTTAAGCCTCCGCAGCATGTCCACCGCAAGTTGCGAGTCCCCTGTAATTTCCAGCTTAGAGTAGCCGTTCCTGATGGCTATCTGAAGTCCTTGGTGAAGGGCCCAAAACTCGGCCTCATTATTGGTCATCTGGCCTCCCCAGTCAGCGAAAATCCATCTGACTCGGCTGTTGCTGTCTCTGAAAATCCCCCCGAAACCAGCGTCACCCGGGTTCCCCTTCGAGGCCCCGTCGAAATTGAGTTTAACAAAGTGGTCACTGGGATAGCTAAACTTTTCTAGGCTTTGAGTTCGCATATCATGGCTGGTCGAACATTTAAAGTGAACCATTTCGGGTTTTAGCTTTATCTGATTCAGAATTTCTTGTTCATCCGGATTTGCCTTCCAGTCATCATTCGCCCATTTACTGACTAGGATAGTCTCCCGCATACTTTCGACCACCCGCTCCCAAATTACCTCTGGTTTTTTGGCAGAATTTTGAAATATCCTCCTATTTCGCTCCTTCCAGATCATCCAGAGGATAAAGGGGGAGATAAGGTTCCAAGCCCTCTGGATCACCCTGCAGCCAAAGGTTTCTTTACACCAATTGAAAATTAAATCATTAAATTCCCTGCTGTTAATTCCTGGTTTTTTGAACAGACGTTTAGCAAGCATCCAGAGTTTCTCAGTATACGGGCATCTGGCTAACAGGTGATCTCTAGTCTCAGTGTCATTGTTGCACAGGTAACAACGTGACGGGCCATTAAATCCCTTTTTCTGGATACGGTCCCAGGTTAAGATTTTATTTTTAGTTTCCAACCAAATAAAAACTGTCACCTTCGGCCACCAGTTGCCCTCCCAGATTGTTTTCCATTCCACATTTCCGTCTCCTCTGTTCTGAGAATCCATTAGATAATAAGCCTCTTTGGTTGTGAAAGTCCCCTTCATAGAATTCCCCCAACGGAGGATGTCTTTCCCCTGGCGAACCCTAATTTTCCTTGAATCCATTTCTTTCCTGTACCAATCTTGGAGCTCTGGGGTGAGCTCCCGAGCCCATGCTGTCGGGTCTTCCCAGATTCTCCACCCCTCCGATATGTCATTTACTTTCCAATAGTCCTTTACACTGATTCTATTTCCTTCAACTCTGCCACGGATCTGGAGGAGGTTCTGGATGCTATTCAAACTTTCACGCTGTTGCCACCGGTCATCCCAGAAGTTGGCCTCTGAGCCACCCTGGATTTCCCAGAAGGTATGTTTGCTAATCAGATCGCGATTTTGAGAGGCTAATTCCCAAATAGCGGAGCCTTTGGGGATTTCCTGTTGTTTGAGGATATCGACCTGAGAGGCTGGCATTCTGTATTTTGTCCTCCATATAGTTTTCCAGAGATCATTTCCACCACTAAGCCATCTCCACCACAGCTTGGCCCCCAGGACCCTGTTAAGAGTTTCAGGGTCCCTCAAGCCTAACCCACCTTTCTCTTTTCTTTCAGTTAGCTGACTCCACGAGACCAGGGCCCATTTTTTCTTCTGGTCAGATCCGCTCCATATGAATTTCCGGATGATTTCTCTGATTTTAGCACAAACCCCAACAGGGGTGGCCATAATCGATAGAGGGTAGATAGGGATAGCTTGGAGGACCGACTTAGCAAGAACGATCCTGCCAGCTATGTTGAGAACTCTGAAGGCCCAATTTGCAACCTTATTGCTTAATTTGTCCAGCACTCCTTGCCAGCTTTTCACCCTCTTAGAAGTGAAGTCCAGAACATTACCCAAATATTTAGTAGGTAATTCCCCCCTTTTGAATCCAAGAATTCTGATTAAGTGGGATTTGACCTAGTCTATAGTGTTAAAGATAAAGATGCAGGACTTGTCCTTATTAATTTCTAACCCAGAAGCCTCTGCAAACAAATCCAAACTTCTGAGATGTCGGACTTCTCTTACCGTTGGTTCCCCAAACAGCATTATGTCATCAACAAATTGTTGATGAGTTAAGGGCAAGTTGTTTCCCCAAATTTGTAACCCTTTAATTTTGTTTGCTGTTCGTTCTTGTTTGATGAAGCGACCAAGGCCCTTCGCAGCAAGAATAAATAAAAATGGGGACAAGGGGTCACCCTGTCTAATACCTCGAGAGGCATTTAAAGTTTTTGAGGGGCTTCCATTAACCAGAATAGAAAAGTGAGGGGAGGAGATCAGGTTATGGATCCAAGCAATCCATCTTTGGTGAAAACCAAATCTCTCCAGGACCGTTTCCAAATATTTCCAATTTAATCTATCATAAGCTTTAGATAAGTCTAATTTAATCATCATTCCTTTTTGTTTT
>APFE030381811.1:0-28940 GCA_000404065.3 Pinus taeda | reverse complement strand
AAATTTTTTAAATTTAAAGTTTTGTATTTTTTATTTTTTTAAGTAAAAGTATTAGTGTATAATTAAAAATTATGTTTAGAATTGAAAGACGTATATAGATGTGTTCTCATTCAAAGTATAATTATGTTTTAAATTAAAAATATAACAAATTTTTGTATTAAAGCTTCTTTGATCCATAATTAATTAAGCAAAGTTTTTTGGTAGAAATCACATAAGAGAAATTTTTGGCAGATGGGTTTCGAACCAACAGTGTGGTTCATTGATGAACCACGCTGTTAGTTCTGCCAAAATTTCTCTTATTGTGATTTCTATCGATAAACTTTGCTAATATTTAAAAATGTTTCAAAGATTTCAAAGATTGTAGTCTCACTTAAATTACGAGTAGTACTTATCTGCTTTAAATTAAAAACTCAATATATGTTATATTTTTGAAATTAAAATACAGAATTACGAATTAACGATTAAAACATGAAATGAATTTTATTTCTATTAACTAAGTCATTTAGAGTTAGTTATTTTTAAATTTACAAGATTTTATTTTATGTTTAAATTAAAAACGATGTTTCATACATAAAAGATAAAGAAAAATTTAGCATTGAAACATAAATATGGAGAATTAAATATTTTTTTACTTATATTATAAATATGATAATAGTGTATATATAGTCTTACTTAAATTACAAGTTAGTATTAGGTTTTAAATTAAAAATTTTACATAAATTAAAATATAAAATACAATTGAATGTGATCTCACTCAACTGATATTCTAGAAGTTACTACCATGTTGGAAAATTAAAGATTTCGTATTTTATATTTTTAAATTGAAATATATTTGTATACATAAAAGACCAAAAACTTAGTACCATGTTTGAAAATTAAAGATTTTGTATTTTATATTTTTAAATTGAAATATATTTGTATACATAAAAGACCACAAACAAACTTTAAGGAAAATGATATAATTTTTAAGTTGTTTTATTTTATTTTTCTAAGTCATACTATAAAAAAAAATTATTCTATTCAATTAAGTGTTTAGCTTTTGATAAAACTAATTTTACAAATTTAAATTTATGTTGAATAAATAAAATTACTAAGTTGAATAAATAAAATTACTAAGTTGATAAAATAAAACTGCTATTAAATTTTGAGATACATTTAGGTATGATAATGATACTTTAATTTTGTTTCTAAATCAAATCAAAGTATATTTTTTTTATTCCACTTAATTAAGGGTTTACCATTTTATACTTTTTATTTTACAATTTAAATTCGAGTTGATTGAATAAAAAAGTAATTAGATAGAAAGAGCTCAATGAAGAATTAAGCTAGGCTAATGAAATTAATCATGGGTCAAATTTCCTAGTTGTGACCTCGTTTATGGAGAGGTAGTTATATGTCAAGTAAAATATCCATAAGAAACATAGAGAAATTTGAAAGTTCATTGATCCACATTTTGTTGTATTTTCCAAAAATGGAGATAATGCGAGCTATAAAATGCTGCAAGAGAGATGGGATTTCTGACTACCCCATGAAGCCAAATACCAAAAAACGTAACTAATCTAGTTATGTGTCAAGTGAAATATCCAAAAGAAACATAGAGAAACTCGTAAGTTCATTGATCCATATTTTGTTGTATTTTCCAAAAATGAAAATAGTGTGAACTATACAAAGGTGTAAGAGGGATAGTATTTCAGACCACCCATGAATCATTCTTTTTATTTTCATTTTTGTCCTATTTAAAGATATAAAACATGTTAGTTATTGATACCAAGTTCTTGCTTGCCCATCTCAATAAATCAAGGTAGTTAAGGACAATTTTCCATTTCATTTTACATAATCCATATTCTTGAGTTCTGTCAATCAACAAAACTTCAGCAACCATTTTTGTTCGTAAGAGTCATCATTTAATACTGAATATATATGTGAATCAACAATGATATATCATGGAACCAATTACATATTCCATAATCTTGGGTTCTGTCAATCAACAAAACTTCAGCAATCATTTTTGTTCGTAAGAGTCATCATTTAATAAATTAATACTGAATATATATGTGAATCAACAATGATATATCATGGAACCAAAGCGTAGCCACACGCGTGTTAGCTCCCTACATAACCAAGGAGAGGAAGGATGTCTGCTTTGTTCCCAAGCTCAAAAGTGTCTACATCTTTCCTGAAATTGTCCTTCTGGTTTAGATCTTTATACTATATAGCCAACTTTGATTTAAAAGGTGTAACTTTTCTGGTATAGACCTGTATAATATATAGCCAGTTTTCATCTGAAAGCTAAAACTTCTCCCAACATCAATGGATAAAAGTGTCCTTCTGATTAAAATTTCTTATGGTTTAAAACAAAATGTATTTTAATAAATAAATGGACTCAACTTTTTAAACTTGATCTTGGCTATTAATTTGAAAATTTGTAAATTACATAACTTAAACTTTGATTCTTAGAAATTCCTACCAAATTTCAAACCAAATTTAATTTGAATCTTGTATTTTGCCAAATTCAAAGTCAAATCTCACCCTACTAGGTTCTGGAATCATTTTCCAAGTGAGCCTAGTAACTTTGATTTCAACCCTACCAACTAAGCGTCACTAGGAATCCATTCCAGGTTCAGGAATGATTATTTCTGATTTAAGCTAGCCTAGTAACAATTGTCTAGTTTTTCTGGCTCGCAGATGACTGTGGTTATAAATGAATCTCTACGGCTATATCCACCTGTGCATTCGATAATAAAAGAAGCCAACAAAGAGACGAAGCTTGGCTCGTTCTCACTCCCAAAAGGCGCACTCTTTGTTGGGAATTTCTTATGATTCCAAACAAAAATGAACAGAGAACAATGCTCTGTTTTTGCACATGATCTAAACAGAGGGAAGCAAAAGTTTCTTTCTGAAGAAGAACATAGTTTTTCACACACCTAAAAACTTTGCATTAATTAATAAAACTTCTTGATACAAAGGGATCTTCCTCTTAATAGAGGGATTACACCAGGAACACTTCAATTCCAAACAAAAAAAAAATCGCTCTGTCTCTTTACAAATTTACTCTGTCTATGCTTTGAAATTTTACACTGTTGTGTGTAAAAATTTCTTACATTACATTCACTGTTGTGTGGAAATTTCTTTTACATATGCTACTACGCATTAAATTTCATATTAACCAACAACAACCTTCTTTGCACTGTTGTGCATTACAAGGAGAGAAAAAATTTCAGTGCTGTGCAATTTTTTTTTATATGCGCGCTTCCCATTCATTACATATGTAACTAAATACTAAAAACTAAAAATATAACAATACATTATTTTACTTGTGCCATAGCTCCCGTAAAATAAAAAAAACCATTATAATTAAAACTCTTAACAACAACCCCGGATGCGGGTGATGAGACATGTGAAGAAGAGGAGCCACATGGACGGCATGGGCTGCCTCGTGTCTCAGCAGATCATTGATGAACCCCTCTACTGCCATGGATAGACGCTTCAAGAAGGGCGGCAGGCATTCAATGCCACTTATGGCTCCAAAGATCGAAAGTAATCTGCAGATATGGCGTACAAGCGCCAAGGGAAATGCTGGAAGGTTTTTAAGGCAGAAGAGCCGAGCCATGGAGAACAATTGGCTGGCCGTTGCTTTGTCCCTCGGGTCTATCTTCTAGTGGACAGAGCTAGCGAGCTCAATACTGGTAATTGTCTGCGCTTTCCTCAGAGGAGATTTAGGATCACGGAGCGCTACAACCTCTCCGCTCCTGCCTTCTTCTCAGCCCCTGCAGCTCCTGCAATCATGTATCACAGAAGAGGTCCAACCCACGGCAGACCGGCTCACCCTCCAGCTGAGCGTCGTCACGTTCAATGTTGCCGCTGCCGGTGTCACAGGGTAATTCAAGACGCCCCCTTACAGGCAAGCCAGTATTTGGATTCCAACGCTCCTAACGCCGAGCCGGCCCCTGCGCCTGCCTTTGGATCCGCCATATTCACCTTTAGCTGCTCGTAGGATTGCCCACGCATCAATGCACATGTTTCAGTCCTTTTCCTTGAGGAAGCTCAGGACAAAGATGGAGACGCGAGCAGAGGGGAGAGATCTCCAGGGGGCAGCCGGGGCGCGGAAGAAAGGCAACCTGCGAAGGAACCTGGTCAAGCCTCCAAAAGCCCTCCAGCTCACGAAGCAGTGACCTCGAAGGCGGAAGTGGAAGAGGACTGGGACACTTTGCGAGAACGGTATGGATGGTGTGAAGTGGTTGAGGAAAAACCTCCAGAGTAGCCAGCTGCTGATCAGCTTCCTCTGCGCGCGGCGATGTTATGGGTATGTTGGAGCCCTCCTTGGTTTTGAGTATGTTCATAACTCTGTTTTATGTTTTCTCTAGCCTAATTTCAACTCAAATCACACAATGGCAAAGTCAGTCGAACCCAGCAAGGGATTTTGTGTTTTGTTCCTACGGGCAGTCACAGTAAATTGTCACGCCCCTGCATGGGCATTCTCAGTCTATGGTCAAGCCCCTGCGTGGGCAGTTTCAGCAAGTTTCTCGCCCCTGCGTGGATGGTTCAGTCTATTTGAATTTTAGTTGATGGCTCCAGACCCCTTTTTGGGTATAGTTCCAACGCCCCTGCGCGGGTAGTCTCAGTTAATTTTCTGATCCCTATCTGTTCGGGAGAAGTTTGGCAGAAGACTCTATGGCCTTTTTTGGGTCTCGTCCTAAAGCCCACAGTCCCTCGGTTGGACTAGGGTACACTGTTTTCTTGTCTGTAAATTGCATCCTGTACATAATATAATAGTTAGTCTTACTGAGAAAAAAAAAAAAAAAAAACTCTTAACAAAAAACTATGAATCACATTCAACTTCATTAAATGTTTTACTGAAACGTTGGTGGTCAAACAAAACTTTTAGTCCACGTCAATTTCATTCATTGCAGGCCTGTACATTAACTTTGGTTTCAATCGACGGTGGACAACCTTGCTTTTAATCGAACGGCTGGCGGCAATATCACACGGCCTCTACTTGCTGAAGTTTACACTCTGATGAAAAGTCTTTTTGGAAATATGATGTGGACACGCATCAAATGGTGATTTTCATTGCTACCTCCGGAGGAAAAACCACTTGCTCGTAAAAAGCGGTGCAATGGAAAGGCTCAGCGGTTTTCAGGAAAGGTATGCTGGACGACAGTTGAAATTAATATTTCAACACTCCCCTTTATTTTCAACTGTTGGGTTATCAATCATACCCAAACATTTACTCAAAAATTCAAAACTTTTCTGCCCCAATGGCTTGGTCAGAATGTCTGCAACTTTCTCCTGAGTTCTGCAATGTTTTAAAACACTTTCTCCATTGCTTACCAATTCCTTGATGTAATGAAACTTAGTGTCAATGTGCTTCATTCTCTTATGAAACACAAAATTCTTGGATAATGCAATAGTTGAGCTATTGTCACAAAAAATCACAATTCCTTTTGTTTTCTCTTGGCATAAGATCCTTAACATCCTTCTCATCCAAATTGCTTGGCATGCTACTATTGTAGCTGCCACATATTCTTCCTCTGTTGTAGACAATGAGACAATAGGATGTTTTTTAGAAGCCCATGAAATGGATCCTGAACCCATGTGAAAAACATAACCGAATGTGCTTTTCCGATCATCTACACTTCCAGCCCAATCACTATCAGTGTATCCAATTAAATCTGAACATTTTGAAGCAATATATAAAATGCCAAACCTTTTAGCACCATTAACATACCTCAGAATCCGTTTTGCTGCCTACCAATGTGTTTCTTTTGGCCTCTCCATGAATCTGGAAATTAAACTAACAGCATGCGTAGTCAAATACATGAGGCCACCAACTATGCTCTTGTACAACCTAGGATCAAAATCCTTGTTGTTGTCCTCTTTGCTGAGTTTTAATCCCATCATTGTGGGAGTGATTGCTGCTTTGCTCTCCTGCATATTAAATCTTTTCAGCACTTCATTAACATATTTCACTTGTGAGATAAAAATATCATTTCCATTTTTTTCTACTTCTATTCCTAAGAGGTATCTCAGCAAACCCATGTCAGTCATTTCAAATTCTTCTTTCATGATTGTTTTGAAATTTTCAATAAGGCAATCATCATTACCTGTGAAAATAACATCACCAACATATAACACAATAATTAGTAATTCACCATCCTTTTCTTTGATGTAGAGGGTGGGTTCTCCCTCACACTTTTCAAATCCTTTTTCCAGTAGATAGGAATCTATCCTACTGTACCACGCTCTTGGTGCTTACTTCAAACCATAAAGAGCTTTCTTCAATCTGCACACTATGTGCTCCTGGCCTTTCTTTTCATAGCCTGGAGGTTGTTCAATATAAACCTCTTCCATTAATACTCCATTTAGGAATGCTGATTTCACGTCCATTTGGTAAACTTTCCACTTGTTTTGTGCTGCTATGGACAACACTGCTCTCACGGTTTCCATTCTAGCAACCGGAGCGAAAGTTCCCTCATAGTCTCTCCCATACTGTTGCTTGTATCCTTTGACAACAAGTCTCACCTTGTGTCTTTCTATTTTTCCTTTAGCATTACTCTTGGTCTTGTAGACCCATTTAACTCCAATGTCTTCCTTTCCTTTTGGAAGTTCAACTAAATCCCATGTCTGGTTTCTTTCTATGGCATTGATCTCCTCATCCATAGCTTCTATCCATTTCCTATCCTTAATTTCTTCTTCGAAATGAATAGGGTCATCAACATGACAATATAAGGCAAACAAATAATTCATACCTTATTCATAAATGTCACTTAAATTTCTAAACTTCTTACCTCTTTCATTTGGTGTACAAGTGCTTGAAGAAGCGCTTGAATTTCCTCCTTGTGGTGTGCTTGGAGAAGCACTTTCATTTCTCCTCAAGGGTGTCTCTTTCTGCCCTTGTGTTGGTGCTACTTATTGGGGATGTATTTCAGCCATCTCCTCATCATCTTCATCATGTGACAAAGAGTTTTTAACATTCATTGTTTTCTCTATGCTTCATCCCAAGCTTCCTCCTCAATGAACGACATCTCTGCTTGCAAAAAACTTCTTGGTTGGATGGGTTATATACAACCTATAAGCTTTGGATTCCTCACTGTATCCAATGAAAATACATTTCTCCCATTTGTTGTCCAACTTCTTCCTTAGTTGATCTGGAATGTGTGCATAAGCCACACATCCAAAAACTTTCATGTGGGTGACTCCTTGCTTTCTCCCACTCCATGCTTCTTTCGACACTCTGTTCATGACTGATTTTGTAGGGCATCGTTCAAAATGTATGCTACACAGTATACAGCTTCAGCCCAATAATCATTTGGCAAATGTTTTTCCTTTAGCATACTCCTCGCCATATCCATGATTGTCCTATTCTTCCTTTCAGCAACACCATTTTGCTGCAGAGTGTACCTAGTGGTAAACTGTTTATGAATTCCGTTTTCTCTACAAAAATGTAGAAATTCTTTGGAGATATAATCACCTACTCTATAAGTTCTTAGAACTTTGATATGCAGCCCGCTTTGGTTTTCTACAAATGCCTTGAAATTTCGAAATTTTTCAAACACTTCACGTTTATTCTTCAGGGAATAGACCCAAGTTTTTCTAGTAAAATCATTAATGAATATTAGAAAATATTGGTTGCCTACAAATGATGGAGTTTGCATGAGTCCACATAATTCTGAGTGGACAATCTCTAAGGGTGCTATTGCCCTTATTCTTTTCCCTGATGGAAAACTTTCTTTGTGTTGTTTCCCCAAGATACAACCTTCACAAAGCCTGTCTAGTTTCTCTATCAATGGTAATCCTCTTACCATTCCTTTTATATGCAACAAGTTAAGACCTCCAAAGTTGATATGTCCAAATCTCAAGTATCACAACCAATTTTCGTCTTTTGGTTCGCTTTGGAAAGCCTCTTGTGTCACTGCTGCTATTTCTACTCCATCTTTCAAATCTACTTTCATTCTGAGAGGGAACATCCTGTTCCTTGTCATCTTCACTTTAGCAATGTATCATTTGTTGGGTGCTCTATCCATGATGGTGCATACATCATTTTTAAAGAAAACATTGTACCCCTTTTGAACAAGTTGTCCAATACTTAAGAGGTTACATCTCATTCCAGGAACATAATAAACATCTGCTATGGTTTTATTTTCACCTTTCTTTGTTAAGACTTTTACTTCTCCTTTTCCCATAATAGACTTTACTATCAATCCCTAGTGTGACTTGTGACTTCACACTTTGATCTAACTTAGAAAACATGGCTATGTTTCCTATCATATGGTTAGTGCAACCAGAGTTTATAAACCATACATATTCACTCTTTCTTTCAGCCATATTATATGCAAACAACAAATTGTCTTCGCTGATATTTTCTCTAGTGAAGTTTGCACTAGATCTATTATTCATATCGTGCTGCTTCTTCCTACATTCATTTGCATAATGCCCATAATTTTTACAATAATAACATTGGACATTGGATTTTTCATACCTTTGTCCTTGAGCATGATGTTTTCCACTTTGTTGGCTGTTGCCTTGTCCTTGGTTCTGATTTGGATTGTTGCCTCTTCCTTGATTATTTGTTGGACTATTTCTTCCACCTTTGGTTTGGCTTCTGCCTCTTCCTCTCTTGTTTCCTCTGCCTTGACCTCTTCCTTTTCCAAAGGACATTTGGGTCTTAAAGGCATGCTCTAGAGATGAGTTTTCATTTCTACTCAATCTTTGCTCATGTGTTATCAGTGATGCATGTAGTTCATCAACTGAGAAGTTTGTGAGATCATGTGTCTCTTCTATGGTGGTGACAATCACATCGAACTTTGAGGGTAGTACCGTCAATAGTTTCTCCACAATCCTCCTTTCTTCAAGGATCTCTCCATGAGACCTTATCTGTGTGACCAGACCAATCACTTATGTGAAGAATGAGTCAATATTATCTGACTCCTTCATGCATAGATTCTCAAAATCTCTCCTCAGCAATTGTAGTTTGTTGTCTTCACTTTCTCCATGCCTTGATAGGCTATCTTGAGAGTTTTCCATGCTTCTTTGGATGTTTTGGCTGCTGCTATCCTTGGAAACACACTCTCATGCACTGCTTGATATAAGAAGTAGAGGGCTTTAGAATCCTTCTTCTTATAGCTCTTCAGCAGTTCTTTCTCTACCCGAGTCAACTTATTAAACTCATTTTCATCTGTTGGTTCTTCAAAACCATCCTCAACAAATTCCCATAAATCTTGAGAAGCAAGCAGGGCTCTCATAGTTATTGCCCAATAGTCATAGTTTTTCCCATTAAATAGTGGGAGCTGAGTATTACACATACCCATGCTAGTGTTGGCCCCAGCCATTCTTGCACTCTTAACTATGCTTCAAAATACTTGAATGTGTATTTAAAAATCACTGATTGTCTTCAACAACAACATAAAAAAAGTTTGAGAAATACCTTGGATTTTTTGACTGAGTCTTCATTCTACTGGAGAAGCTGCTGCAAGAAGAAATCCTTTCTTCAGCTTCTTTGACATTTTCAAAGAGCCTGCACCTGGCTCTGATACCATGTTGAGAATTTCTGATGATTCTAAACAAAAATGAACAGAGAACAATGCTCTGTTTTTGCACGGGATCTTAACACAGGGAAGCAAAAGTTTCTTTCTGAAGAAGAACAGAGTTTTTCACACACATAAAAACTTTGTATTAATTAACAAAACTACCTGATACAAAGGGATCTTCCTCTTAACAGAGGGATTACACCAGGAACACTTCAGTTCCACACAAAAAAAAATTGCTCTGTCTCTTTGCAAATTTACTCTGTCTCTGCTTTGAAATTCTACACTGTTGTGTGTAAAAATTTCTTACATTACATTCACTACTGTGTGAAAATTTATTTTACATATGCTGCTGTGCATTACATTTCATATTAACCAACAACAACCTTCTTTGCACTGTTGTGCATTACAAGGAGAGAAAAAAATTCACTGCTGTGTAATTTTTTTTATATGCGCACTTCCCATTCATTACATATGTAACTAACTTCTAAAAACAAAAAACATAACAATACATTATTTTACTTGTGCCATAGATCTCATAAAATAAAAAAACATTATAATTAAAACTCTTACCAACAAACTATGAATCACATTAAACTTTATTAAATGTTTTACAGAAACACTAGCGGTCAAACAAAACTTTTACTCCACGTCAATTTCATTTGCTGCAAGCCTGTACATTAACTTTGGTTTCAATCGATGGTGGACAACCTTGCTTTTAATCGAACAGCTGACGGCAATATCGCACGGCCTCTACTTGCTGAAGTTTACGCTCCGATGAAAAGTTGTTTTAGAAATCTGTTGTGGACACGCGTCAAATGGTGATTGTCATCGCTGCCTCCAAAGGAAAAACTACTTGCTCGTGAAAAGCGGTGCGATGGAAAGGCTCAGCAGTTTTCAGGAAAGGTACGTTGGATGGCAGTTGAAATTAATATCTCAATACTCTTGAGTTTATCATATTTGGGACTACGTCACAGTGAGAAGTTCTGGGGGCCAGATGCAAAGATGTTTAAGCCAGAAAGATTTGCAGATGGTCCTTCAATGGAAACCACTCACCCAAATTCCTTTCTACGATTTGGTATGGGTCCAAGAACATGTATTGGCCAGGCCAAAAATTTTCCTTGTTGGAGGCCAAGACTGTGTTAGCTATGATATTACAGAGATTCTCATTCACTCTTTCATCGGCATACAAGCATGCTCCCATCGTCATGGTTACACTAGAGCCTCATCATGGCATGTAGATTATATTCAAACGTATCGAAGTGTAAACATAAAGATTTGTTCTTGTTGTGTCACTAGATGCTTATGTAGCAAACCAATCCTCCAACAAACATTTCATAACTGTACATGACCTTATTGTTGTTCCATTTCTTCCATTTGCATGGTTATTTGATAGGTAATTTCTTCCTTTCCCATTGTTATTCGATGAAATATGTTCACGCTTTTTTAAATTTAACTTTTTTTTTTATATCTATATTATTATCCAAAAGTAACGTAGAGAAATATCTGAAAAAAACATAGAGAAACTCTTAAGGTCATTGATCCATATTTTATTGTATTTTCCAAAAATGGAAATAGTGCTAGCTATAAAAAGGTGTAAGAGAGATGGTGTTTCACAATTCACGCTACTCCATGAAGCTAAATACCAGAAAACATAATTAATCTTCATTTGATACTTGCATTCTTTGAGCATATCAGAGGGGCTTCACTCGGGGAGCAATATGCAATATTATACCAGGTAGGTTTATATTGGGGGATATATATTGAGGAAAGAATGCCATAATATATTCGGGGATATATAGGGGGTAAAAGGTTTTCATATTGGAAGGTATAAAAAATGGAGCTCAAAGTTTATGAAAAATATAAAGGGGTATAAAAAATGTTAATGAAAAAATGGATACCCTGAGAATCTAGTGAAAATAGGGGTTTTTTAAATTGGGAAAGTGTATTGGGTTCGTATTGGTAGGGGGTTAAATAATGTGATTTTTAGAGTCATTTCCCAATATGTAGTCAAATTAGGGGTATTGTTTAGTATGCCATGAATGCACGTGATATTTCAGAGGTTCATTGACTGAATCCCCTGTGGAGCATATACCCAAAAGAATAAAGCTTGCTCATCCACATAGACTTTCAAAAAAAATTATTGGTTCCAACCATAGCCCATATTCTTTACCTAAATACTTAAATACTTAAAAAAAATTAGCTTCATTATTTCTCAATGATATATATATAATATATATAATAATAATATATATATATAATATATAATATATATATATAATATTCTTCCAAAAGATTGAGAATATTGTAATTTCAAGTATCGCGGTTTTGGAATCTCCAAGAAAGTGGAGAAATTAAAACTAGGGTCCATAAAAATAAGAAGAATATTTTCCTTGAGTGGATTCAATAATTTCCCATGTGCTCTCTTGCAACTATAACCTTTCTTTGGAATGCTTGCTTTCTTCTTTTATTTCATCCCTATAGACATGAACAAAGGAAAGATAACTGGACGTTGATTGTAATAGGCCTTTTAATTACCTTTCTAATAGCATAGAATGACAACTAAGAGATTGTGCATTTAATTTTTAACACATAGCTTATGTGGAACTTACAAATGATCTGATGGATCAAAACAATGCTCAAAATTCAAAGTGTGTGACAGTGCTCAAAACCTTAATGACCGGATATATCTCGATGATCTGAACCCAATGCAATTCGTTTCACTCAAAACCGATATCATATGCTCCCGAATCACGTTCTGATCGAATTAGCAAACAACTAAATGTTTTGGAAATTGGGTTGCAAGGATGCCCAGTGAGTAGTCCGTACACTGATTGGGCCAGGACTTGGCACGTTGACTAGTCCTCCATCAGTCAATGAATGGATGACACTTGGCACAACGTGATTGGTTTGAATTTGGTTTGATTTCATTGGTCAATGGGTTGTTTTAATGGACCAAACAGAGAGAGGCACGTGGACCAGTCAGTGGCTGCCACATGGCCTCCTCTTCACCATGAAATTTTTTTTTATGAGGCCAAACTACCCCTATCGAGAATCGAACACAGGACCTCTCATAGACCAAGTAATACCTTCATCAATGCTGCTACAATGTTACTTGACATAGATAGAAGAGCATATGCATTTAAATTTTAATGTTGCCATTGTTGGGGGTAGGGACGGGGCGAAGTCCCAACCCTGGTCACAACACCCAAGAGGACCAAAGGGTGGGACCATGGGCTAGGGCTTAGCCCCAACCCAATGGTCATGGCCCACCATGAACCATATGCTGAAGAAAACCCGGGGCGCTCGAGCTAGGTTTATGCTGAATTGGAGGATGGTTGGCAACCGAATTGGGAAAAATAGAGAAACACACATATTTTACTCAATTTCTGGCCAAAAGGAGGTGCAGAAAGAACCATAATAGGGGTTTTTGACAGTGCTTGATCCCTTGGAGAAATCAGTTCTGCTATTTGAGTGGTGTGAAGTATGTAAACACACTTTTGAGCATTTTTAATTAAAGAGGCCCTGCATTGGAAGCTGGACCAAGAGATGTAGCCCGAGAGAGGGGTGACCTCCTTTATCATGCTTTGTGTTATGTGTTTCAGATATGCTTATTTCTCTATGTTTGGCTGTAAAATTTGGTTAAAATTTACTTGTATATGTGTTTAATAAACTAATCCTCTACCCAAAACACATATAAATTTAACTTGCAAATTGTTAAAAATATTTAACTTTACACATTCAGATACGAGAACTATGATGCATTGTGTATGCCAGGAAAATCCATTTACTACTACTCCAGGTTATGAATTTCTAATGGGAGATATTGACTGCAAGGTAGGGGTTGTAGGACAATTTTGATAGAGTCATTATACTAGACTATTTTGACAATGATAATATATCTAGTCCAACCAACATAGGAAGCCTCTCTGCTATATCCCCCAATTAGAAAACGTAAGAAATGTGGGAAAGAAAAAACGAATATATTCTAGTTTCCATATGAAGCCACTTTGTTGTAACCCTTAGTTGGATGAAAATAGGAAAACAAACCTAATTTAACCCAACTCGAATATGAAGCCTCTATAATATAACCCTTGGTTGGAAAATGAAAAAAAGTAAATTCCAACTTGTTTGCATGAAAGAAATGACACACACACGAAATGGAAAACACATGAAAGTAAAATCTAATTGGTGATTATGTTTACAAGTATGTTCTAACCCTCACCATATGAATATATTGTAACTCTACGTACAATTAATCATTAATCACATTCATGTTGTTGTAAACTAAGAGAATAGAGACAATTGTGCCACTAAATATAAATGTAATCAAATGATATCATAAATACAAATACGAGCATGAATTGGAATTGCTATAATAGAAAGTTAATTAGGCTTGTAGAAAGAAAGAAATAATGAAATATATTGCACACAGATAGGAACTTAGTTGAAATGGACAAATACTAACCTAAACTATTTTATAGTAGTAACTGGCTAAGGAGGGGCCCTACATCCTTAGCTAAGGTATCAAAATTACATTCACAATCTTCCTCCCCTACCCACATTGAGCATAGTATTTATAGAATTCTTTGATTTCCTATCTTAACATAGAGACTTGAGGATAGCCATGAGAATCTATGATTCTTAAGCTATCTCATTCTCATTACAAGAACTCATTGTCCCAAACTAACAACCTTGTCATTTTCCAAACCATGCATCATCCACTTGGCAGGTCATCATATCATATGTAAAAACCTAATGATGTAACAACAATGAAAATTGATGATGAAAATTTTGTGACGATGGTGTAACATCTCATGATTCCTTTAATTAGCAAGCACCAAAAGGCTACTTCTCCCCTAAACACACTAGTATAATTGCTTGAAATGAAACAATTCATAAGAAAAAGTACATTGGAAAAAATGTATTATTCAAAGTCAAGGCAGGCTTTAGGATAATAGTATGATGAATAAAAGTGGTCAATAAATGAGGTAAATATGTGTGGAAAATATGGCATTTTAAGTGCCATCATATCCCCTCGGCTAAAACTATTGCATGTTCTCATGCAACCAAGTAGTTAATTCAAATCTTAATTTAAGTAGGGGCACCCAACATGGAGGTTTCTAATGTTTTAGTCAGCTTGACCATGGTCATATGCTATGTAAAATCCTCCCGTGGATTCAATCCTTTGCCAATAGATAGCCTCACTTATGGCTTCTATGTTGCAATCACTTTGGTACTCTGGTGAAGGAAGCCAAATCGAGGGAAAATTGAACCAAAGTCTAATCTATTTATTCAGATGTCTCGTTCTACATTGAACATACTTGGTTATCCTATGGGTGGTTACTTGGAGTTTCATAAAAGTAAGTGCATTTGTTTTCCTTATATCCTCTATAGCCTACTTCCAAATTTTTTTACATCCTTCCAAGTATTTTATCTTCAAAAATTAAAATTTCCTAATGCATCAATTAATGGATTCCATTCTTGTAAAGGATATCAGTTCTACTTGTAGGGGAGATTTAGCCAATTGATAATGCCAATGGAAAATAGCTCTTGGCTAATGAAATTCACCTCTAACTGAAAGGTGACAATCTTGATTCTTCTTAATGATGAATAGGGAAATTCTCTACTGAGCATGAGTATTTAACAAAGAAGTAAAAACTTTGGGTTGAACATCACCCAAAAATGGTTAGGTTTCTACATAAGATTATGATGCAGTAGTATACTATGTTCATAAAATTCCCACAACAAGATTTTATCCCCATTGCTACACTTATCGTAGGCTTCCAGAATTATAGAGGTCACCTTGTAGGATTTCCTTTGAGAAATTTCCATGAATTGAGATAACAAATACTTCTCACATAAAAAAAAAATTATATACAAGAGAAGGAATTATGAAACTAAATATAGATTCCATAAATATGCCAAGTTTTTTCTTTTGTGCCTCTAAGGTTTCTACTTTTTTTGTAGTTTAAAGGTCTTCTCTCACTCTTCCTTTAACCTTCTTTCTGTTAGTGTCGGTCTTGTTAGCCTATCACCTGGATCAAATGTGCTTTTACTAAGCTTGTGAGGACTATCAAAATCAAATTTTTCATGTCACTAGGTTTACATAGTAAAATTTGGTCACTGTTTGGTCAGTATAGAAATGAGTTTAGTCTTTTGAAAAATCACTCACGCTGGTCACCTATCACATTTCTATGAAGGTGTCATAATAAAAGCAACTCAATCATCATCATCATTTCATTTAGTTTCAGGCCATCCATTATGTCGCTAGGGTTTCCAAGGTCCATCATTATCATGAATAAATCCAACAATGAATAGATCATGACAAGCAACCCTTTTACATTGATTTGTTGAGTTGTCACAAATTCATCATGATTTGAGTTTGAAAACCTCTAGAAGAAGAAGTTCTAGTGCTCAAGAAAGTGAAAACACAGCTCAGGTTTCAACCTTAAAGGTGACTCTATTTTCAAAAGTGAAAAAATCAGTTTTTCAAAGGTTTGTGGGTCCCATTTTTTTTTTAAAGGAGAAAATAATTTTCCTATGTAAATTCAAAAGCCCCAAACTTGTCTTATTTACCTCTCATTCACTCTTGTGTATCGAGCTCTCCAACCCAAAACAGATAAAAACTCATTTTCATAGGCGAAATTGGAAAAAAACTCAAGGTGTTGCGCTCAAGAAGATTGTGTTGCGCTTGGAGGCCTAGCATTGTGCTTAGGAACACTGCGGTGCTCTCAGGCTAACCATGATGCGCTTGGGCCAAAGTGTCCAGAAAACGCCTAAATCTCTCCCAAAACAAATTTTAAAGCTTTGTAGTGACCAATCTAGGGTGCTAGATTAGACTAAATTTAATGTCAACCAAGGTAAGTAAACTTAGAGGCATGTGTCTAAAATTTATAGACCTAAAAGGATCTCATCTACCTAGATAAGTGTCTACTATGACAGGCTACAACACTCTTTTACAAGAGATTGGAATATGTTTCCTTTCACAATTTAAACACCTATATCCTCTAATTTAATTAGTTGTTCTAAAACAGAGTGTTACTAGTCTGAGTCCTCAATCCTCTTACAAGGATATAGTTCACAAAAACTCTTTCCCAGATAACACACTAAGCATTCATGAAAACCAAAAAAATTATTTTAAGAATACTAAAACTCAAATTCATGAAAATGGAGTCCATAGAAATACTGTGAAATTCAATGTTCAGTTAATTCTTTTACAAGGTCTGATTAAATAATTTGACAATTGAATTTTCAAGCTATCACCATGAATCATACAATAACACTCGCAAGAACTTCTAATCAAACTGATCAACTCACAAGCAATGAAATAACATCAAATGCTATTCAGATTTGAAGGCTAATGACCATGAAAATGAAACGAAAGTGTACCAATCTTCACGTAGGGCCCTTCCATGCTTCAATGGCACACTCAGAAAGCTTCAAGTGATGAAAACGTTAACACATAAACACTAGAATTGATGAAATGCTGCCTGTGATTAAGTTCTGGAAATCGATTACATGCAAAACAGAGTTCCGAAATACGCAGTCTTAAGTCTGCTCTTCTCTAATCTCCTCTTCACTAGCATTCCTCCTAGTTATTACAATTTTCATCCAAACATACATGCATTATCGATTCAGATGTTTCTGCTTTTACAATAAAAAAGGCTAGGTTCATTTTTTTCTAATCCTAACTGATTTCTAAAACAAAACGAAATCAGTTTAGGTAACTTTAGATTTTTGCTTCTTTTACAACCAAAAAGGTTGGGTTTGACCAACATTGACCATGTACGCAGGAGCTCCAGATTCGATGTTGAATAGATTTTCCACCATGTATGTACATCCTAGATCACATCCTTATCCTCTATTTCGATTTTCCTACCATGCCACGTGTCACAACATAAACCAATTACAGGAAGTCATGACATCCCGTAATTTTGTTGAAATTTTCCAATTTTTAACATAAAAATCCATAAATTAAATTTAATGTAAAATAACAATTTATAATGCTTCATTAATCAATTTCAATGGACTATGAGGGGTTTATGCAAGAAAATGATAGATAAATGATGGATTTTTAGAAGAAAAGAATGGCAATAAAATAGTACCAACATCTCCCCCAAACTCAAAGATTTAGCATGTCCTCATGCTAATCCTGATGTGCTCCCTTTATATTATGTTCCTACTTGTGCCTCTACCGCTTGTAGCAATACATCTATATTCTTCTGAACTTGGGCATTCATTTGAACTTGGAACTCATGTTTCAGATTCTTATATTTTTCTTTGAGAACTTTTTTCTGAGTGTATCATTTTGTCGCCCATTCGCACATTTCAGTTTGATCAGTCTTAAGTTCTTTGATTTCCTTCTTCAGTTTCTCATTTTTTTGCTGAATCTTCTTGCTCTGAGCTCTCAAAATTTCATTTTCCTTCTTTATGAACTTCTCTAACATGTTTTCTTCCATCAATTCGTCTTTTAGCTCTTCAATCTGTTTCTCTAACCTTCTTTGTTTCTTGTTTGTAGGTGTTGGCCCTTTCCTTTCTCCCTTGTTACTCTCAGTTTCCATTTCTTCTTCTTGTTCTGGCTGTGAATTAGTACTGCTTTCAATTTCCATTGGTGCATTTGCATTCGGCTCTGGTTGATCATCTTGTGTTTGATTCCTTTGTATTCTCCCTGATATTCTCTTATAAGTAGTGAAGATGTTATCCTTTTCAATTTTCTTGGTAGCTTCTTGCCTCATCCTTCTTGTCCTTACACTACTGCTGGGTTGAGGAACATTGCTTGACTTAAGCTCAAGGATTTCATCATCAATATCAAGCATAAACTCTGTGCGTTCTTGTTGTTCCTGTTCATCTTCTCTAATTTTAATTTGATTGTCAATAAAAAATTCTTTCCATGTTTTTCCTCTCCTTTGCAACTCAAATTTAATTAGAATTTTGATCAAACCAAAATGATACAAACTCTTATCTCCATTACCTTTTTGTTTCTGAATGGTCTTTGACATCTTAGTCAAACTCTGTAAGAGAAAATAATGTATATTGATAGTGCATTGACCTTTTAAGTGCAACAGAAGTTTGATGTGATATAGGTATACTATGCTGTAATGTCCTTCACATGTAACAAATTTTTGAATAATGTATACCATTTCGTCCCATGGGTGAATTAGCCAACTTCTGGGAACACCCTTTTTCCAATTGACAAAGGAAACCCTTGACCTAGACATAAACTAAGTCCATGATTTTTCTCTAAATTGTTTGGTTTTGAAATAATTTTCCCCTTCTGGACTGATTCCCAATGTTTGTGCTATGGTATCCTCTGAAATTCTAAAAGAGAAATTTCCTATTAAAGCTTTCTCTCCATTGAAGGAAAATGCAAATTGCTTTGTAACCTCTTCATTATTTCCATTGAATTTCTCTAGAAAAGACAACCAGTGTTTTTCCCTTAAAATCATGACACAGTCTTCATGATATTGTGAACTATCAAATTTTTCGGGCTCTGCTCTATTGGTCATTTTGTTAAAAATCTCTTTTCTAACCCCTTTTTTTTATGCTCAAAAATTTAATCAAGGTTTTCACTTGTTACCTCTTTTCCTGCGTTCCACTGAGCTAACCTGGTAACACCTTCGATTCTCTGAGTTTACCTCTTCAATTGCTTGAGCAAGCGACCTGGTTAACATCCTCGATTTATAGGCGGAAGTAAAAACTCAGGGTAAGCCTGTCTGCTATTCTCTCCCTTTGTATCACCTACTATCTCGGCCCTCTTTGAGAAACTCAGAGTCTGAACACTAACACGGTAACGCACTTTATGAACTCAAAGTTTTATAAAATGAAAAATCAACAGTCGACCTTCATCCAATTGTTATGATGACAATGCAGAGTTGGAAGGCACATTCACATCATGAAGACAGAGGAGCATTACTGATTTATAGAAGCATAATCATGATAACACAAGATGCAAGTCGCGTGATGATAACGGATATATTTCATAAGCAGACTTGGGTCAAAAGATTGTTTTTATTACTCCAACAGTCGAAAGGAATGAAACCATTTGAGGAACGGTGTGACAAATGTCTTTCCATTGACCAGCCTTTTGCATTGTTGCCCATTGCTTGTTGGTACTTTATTGACAGAGGTCGGATTTAAAAATGATGGGTTTATGTTATGAAAAGGTTTGAAGAGCATAGTAGGAATAAAATAGGCTAAGGTGTGATAAGGAAATGGAAATGATAAGAAGAGTGATAATGAGGTGAGGTTTTAGGAATATGACAAAGGTTATGGGGATAAGGATTTTTGAAATTGATAACAAGCAATAAGAATCATCATTTTTAACACTAAAATAATTTAAGAATTTTAAATGTTAAAAATAAAAATTTCAACTATACATTACACTTGTTGGTTGACAAAATGATGATTTGGCGTGCACAGGTATGACTGATCTATTTGTACAGGTATGACTGATCTTCATTGTCTAAAACAGGTCCCTTGGAAAGAAAATTGAATATAACAGGTCCCTTTAAAATCTGAAGAACTCTGAAGAACTTTGAAGAACCATGTTTTTGAATCTTCTTTTATCCTTGGTGTTGATGTAGCCTTGATTATAATTTTGATGATAAGCAACCTTTGAAAACTTTGTTGAAGTAGCCTAATGTATCTTGAATGCAGTCTTTAACAGGTCCCTTTGATATCAGTGATGTTGATAATAGGTCCCTCTGATATTGGTAATGTTGACATAGTCTTCTGAACAGGTCCCACTGCATATTGCTTGAACAGGTCCCACTGATTAGAACAAAAACAACTCTTTTATTGAAATACTGTATCACTGAAACAAATTCCTTGAAATGTCTTTTAATGAAATACTAAATTACTGAAACAAATTCCTTGAGGATTTAAAAATGAGGAGATGAGATAGGAAAAACCATTGTTTCTTCTCCCCCACTAAGTTTGTGACTTGTCCTCAAGTCATTATTGAATTGATGAAAAACAGGAATAAACGGATAGAAAGAATTCTTACCAGCAAATGAATTGTTTTCTAGTAAGAATTCCAGGTTTAGAGTGTCAGAGTCTGGTTTCACATCTAAACATTAATTATATAATATATTATATAATATATATATCATATAGAAAGAAAAAATGAAATTGAATGAACTAAGGTAGAGATATCACAGCTGAAGGCTGCAATATCTCAACCTCCCTTTGGTGAGATACAGTTTAAATAAAATCCTCCTTGCTAATGGGTTTATGATAGAGTTTTAACCTATGTCCATTGACAAGAAAGGTGTTGCCTGCTCCATCAATGGTAGTAAGCTTGATTGATCCATTTTCATAAACTTGAACTATTTCATATGGGCCCATCCAGTGTGTTGTAAATTTGGCTTTATGATCTCTGAATTTAAAGTCAAAACGTAAAGCCCAGTCTCCTTCTTTGAACTGTTTTTTTTTAATATGTGCATCATGCCACTACTTACTGCCTTGTTTCATCTAACTGGTTCAATTGCATAATTCTCTCTTTTTGTGCTTCATTGAGATCAATTCCTAAATTGGCAACCATCTTATTTGAAATGTAATAGGAAGCATTACCTCTTTTCCATACACCAACTGATATGGTGTAAATCCTGTAGTGTTTTCCCATGTGATTCTGTAAGCCCATAGTGCATCTTTGAGCTTCTCTTCCCAATTCTTTCTGTTCATTGCTACTGTCTTAGTGATAATTCCTTCCAAAGTTTTATTTGTAGATTCCACCTAGCCATTGGCCTGTGGATGGTAAGGTGTACTTTTCCTGTGCTTGATTTTATCTTTTTCTGTGATGTCTTTGACCAGCTTTGAAGTAAACTGAGTACCTTGATCTGTCACTATCTCCCTTGGTACTCCATACCTTACAAAAATTTCTTCAAAAAGGAAGTTTACCATTGTATGTTCAATTGCCCAGACTAGTGCTTTTTCTTTATCTCATTTGGTGACATAATCAATACATACTAGGATGTACTTTTTGCCTTTGGAATTTGGATTGATGGGTCCTACAAAATCTAGAGCCATTTTTCAAATGGCTCTAAATGTACTTGAGGCTGAAGTGGAATTTCATCTGTAGCTATTGGTCTGCCCATTCTTTGACAGCTATCACAACTTTTCACATACTTCTTGGAATCCTTAAAAATAGATGGCTAATAGTATCCAAGACTGAGAATCTTGAATGTTGTTCTTTTGGCTGCAAAATGCCCACCGCACGGTTCATCATGGCAAGATTTTAAAATATTAATTATTTCATCATTTCTTACACATCGTCTAATAATCATATCATAACCGGTGTAAAATAAATCTCCATTAACCCATGAATATCTAACACTTTGTTTGATCAACCTCTTCTTTTCCTTTGGAGTAAAATATGGAGGTGTTTTTCCCGTGGACAAATAATTGGCTAAGTCAGCATACCAAGGATTCACTATTGAAATTGCAAATAAATTTTCATCTGGAAAATAATCTTCAACCGGAACAACCACCCGGATTTTGTAGTCTAGAAAGAAAATCTGCCACCTGATTCTCCTTGCCTGGTCTATCTAACACTGTAATATTAAATTCCTGTAATAATAATAGCCATCTGGTAACTCTGCCATTAGTGATCGGTTTATTCATTAAATACTTAATGGCAGAGTGGTCAGTATGTACAAAAACCTCATAACCAGTTATATAATGTCGGAATTTATTCACAGCATGTATGATTTCAAGCATTTCTTTTTCAGTGACTGTGTAGTTTAATTTTGCAAGTGTTAGATTTTTACTAATGAAATAGATGGCATAATTGAAAGACTCTTCTTTTTGGCCTAATGAAGCACCTACTGCAGTATCAGATGCATATGTAAAATGTGAAATGGTAGGGTCCAGTTATGTCCTTTTAAGACTGGTGTGGTTGATAATTTTTCTTTGAGTGTTTCAAAAGCTTGCTAACAATTCTCATTCCAGTTGAAAGGTGTATCTTTTGCTAGAAGCTTAAATAGAGGTATATTACTAAAATATTAAATAAACCTTCTGTAATAGCTTGCATACACAGGAAAAATTCTTACCTCTTTTTGAGTCTTCGGAATTGGCAAATTGACAATGATCTGGATTTTTGATGGACCAATTTTAATGCCTTGAGAAGAAATATAGTGACCTAATACTATCCCTTCATTTAACATCATAAAACACTTTTCATTGCTCAGGGACAGATTAGCTTCAATACATCTCTTCAGAACTTTTTCAAGATTCTCTAATGCATGCTCAAATGAATTACCATACACTGAAAAATCATCCATGTAAACTTCAACACAGTCATGAACTAAATCAGCAAAAATAGCTAATACAGCTCTCTGAAATGTAGCTGGAGCATTGCAAAGTCCAAATGGTAAAACATTATAGGCATAAGTTCCCCAGGGACAAGTAAAAGTGGTTTTGTCCTGGTCCTCTAAGGCTATCCTGATATGATTATAGCCACTGAAACCATTAAGAAAAGAGAATGATGATTTCCCAGCTAATGTATCTAGCACTTGGTAAATAAATGGTAGTGGGAAATAATCTTTGAGGGTTTCTTTGTTCAATTATCTGTAATCAACACAAATCCTCCACTTGCCATTTTTCTTGGGCACTACTACCAATGGGGATACCCACTGACTGTCGAAGATAGGATAAATAAAATTGACTTTCAATAGTTTTTGTAATTCATCTCTAACAATATCATGAAGCATGGGATTCATTCTTCTCTGTGGTTACCTCACTGGTTTGATATTACTATCCGTGTAAATATGGTGAGTGCATGTTTTAGGGTGAATTCCATGCATATCGATGTAATCCCAAGCAAATGCTTTCTAATATTTTCCAATAATTGAATCAATTTTTCCTCCTGAGATGAGTCTAGGTGAGTGCTAATATTCAAGGTTTTTCCTGGACTAATCTCTATGGTCTTGCTCTGTGTGTTTGTGATAGATTGAATGGGAAAAATGTTCTGAAATGTTGTTTGCAAAGAATGAATGGTGCATGTTTCTCGAAAATTTTGTGCCAAAAGTTCATCTGCAGCATGGTATTGTTCATTTCTTAATTCTTTGGAAATATCAAGTTGAGAAAGGAACAATTCTACCAAATCATCATTATTATGTTCTTGAAAATCATAGATTTGATTGATGCTGAAAACAGATTGAACTTCATCCTTATCATTGTATTTATCATCAAGCCATAAATTGTGTGCTACTGCTGGTGATTGTGTTGATGGGTAAAGAGTGATTTGTTTTCTTTCAGTTCCTCGTGAAATAATCATATTACCCGATCTACGTCCTATGAATGCATCAACAGTTGCTAACCATGGTCTACCAAGGATGATAGGGTGTCCTCCTAAATTAGATTTTGGTTGAAGAACTAGAAAGTCCGTTGGATACTCCCAAGAGTCCAGTGAAACAATTATGTCCTCCAAAATCCCTTCAGGAATCACTTTAGACGTAT
Organism: Pinus taeda; assembly: GCA_000404065.3. Lineage (NCBI taxonomy): Eukaryota > Viridiplantae > Streptophyta > Pinopsida > Pinales > Pinaceae > Pinus > Pinus taeda. Next base: position 4,956 of record APFE030381811.1, on the reverse strand, counting down.
CAGCTAGTTCTAGATTGATTGTTGTGTGCTGCAAGTTTGTGAGTTGCAGTGTTTTCATTGTTTCAAGAGTCATCACATTTATTGCGGCCGCAAGGTCAATTAAGGTGTTTGGAATATGTATGTTGTTAATGATTATAGTGACTCTGGGAATACCAGGATCAACATACTTTTCCATTGAAATGGTGTTTGTCATAATGCTAGCTAAATGTCCAATGACATGAATAGTTTGTGGATCAACTCTTTTCCTAGTAGGCTTCTTGAGGCATAGTTCTTTGATTGATTTAGTATATATGGGAATGTCTTTTATGGCTTGTAATAGTGGAATTTTTATATAGACATTCTTTAGCTCATCTAAAACATCAAACTGTGGTATAGACATGGGAAGTTTGCTTGGACCAATCTTTCTGGAAAAGGTGGTGGATGCAACGGTTGCATTTGTTTATTTTTGATGTCATCATTTTGTTTCCTTTGAGTTGGAGTTTCATTTTCATTTTCTTCGTTTTCTTCTTGTTTTTCAACTACTGGAGGTTCTTTTTGAAGTACCTTACCAGATCTCAGCGCGATATTTTGTAAAGGTAATGTGGGATATGATGGTCCCTCATCTACACTATAAGCTGGTCTCTCTGCTCTATTATTTGGATTTGGTACAGGTTGAGTAGGAATCTGAGTGAGTCTAGGAGGTTGTTGGTTAAATGGAAGTTGTAATTGAGGTGGATTTATTGGTGGAGGAGCAGGCAATGCTTGTTGAGTGTTTTGGGGTTGATAAACAACTTGCTGCTGAGGGTATTGTTGATATGTTTGAGGATATTGTGAATATGGCTGATGATACTATTGATATGGTTGAGAATATGGTTGGTATGGTTGAGGATATGGTTGATATTGTTGAGAGTATTGCTGAGATGCCCTCCATTGTTGTTGTGGGTAATTTTGGTGCTGCCATGGCATGGGTACATTCCAAGAATTCTGAGCATACATATGATCTTGTGTAGGAAATTGCAAATTCTGGTTTGGAAACATACCTGGAGGTGGAGGTCTTGGTTGCCATGGTCTCTTTGCACACATGAAATACACATTCTCCATATCTATGTTAGCTGCCACATTACAATTCTGCAAAATCTTGACTTTAGAGCAATGAAATATATCATGATTTTCAATACAAAGGGCACAAACTTGAATGTTTTCTAATGGGCAGTCTTTCAAGGCATGTTTCTTCCGGCATTTTGGACAAAAGACAAGCATTAATTGATCTTCCTCTTCTTGTCTTTTCTTGGCTTTCAGAGTGTCAATTTGAGTTCCTAAGGTACTTAATAGATTTGTTTTGAATTCTTCTAACAGGTTTCCTATTTCAGCCCTTCTGACACTTGCTGAAGCAGATTTTGTGGCTTTGGATGATATAGCTCTTTTTCCATTTCTGGCTTTGCTCCTAGAATACTTTTCACATAAACAACAATTTATTCGAAAGGTAAAGTGGAAATATCACCTTTTCCCATCAAATTAATATCATCTAAGTATTTCTCTCGAATGCCTTTCAAAAATATTGTTCGAATCAGATCAAGGGACATGGTTCTATGTTTTGATTTTTGTAAATTGTAAACAAATCGTTCCAAGTACTCCTTTAAATTTTCATCCTCTTGTTGATTCATTCTAAAGATATCATCTTTAGAATCTTTCGATCTACAATAAGGTTGGTATTTCTTTAGGAATATTTTTCTCATGCCATCCCAACCAATTATTGCATGTTCACCAAGTCCCATGAACCATCTTAGTGCTGATGCTTTTAATGATGTTGGGAAGAGTCTAAGCCTATGGGCATCATTTGTGTAACCATATGTTCGACATACTATGTCAAATCAAACAAGAATGAATCTGGGTCTTCTGACGCCATGCCATAAAAGTTTGGTAACACAGATGGAGGTATGTTTTTCATTTTTATTTCCTCATCATGATTTTCTCCTGGTTCTTGAATAGGAAATTTAAAGGTTGACTCTTCCTCCTCCCTTTGATCTTGTTGTTCAGGAGTGGGTCTTCTTGCTGATCCTCCTCCTTCCTCAGCCATTTTGATAGATTCCTTTGTTGATTTAATTTCTTGTTCAATGTCACTTGTTTCAAAGAGAAGTTGTTCTAGTGATTTTTCTCCTTCTTGAGATTTTTCAAAATCAGTAGGTTCAAGGAGAAATTGTTGAGTTATTTTACTACCTTCTCTTTTTATAGAGGATTTAGGGAGATGTTTCTTCTGTGGTTCGTGTGCCAATAGAATTTGTCTCTCAATGAGTGTGAGTCTTTGACCTAATTTCTGTATATCCTCTAATTTTTGTATGGTGACTTTCCCAGCTGGTGTTGTGTGTTTAATTTTTCCTAAAGGGTCTGCTCCTAGTGGTGGATTAGTTTTTGGATGGGGGATTTTTATGAATCTACCTTTGTCATCTCTAGATATAGACATAAGTAAACATGACCTCTAAAATGATGAATTAAAATTAAATCTATGTTTTTGTTTTTTTTAAGAAATCCTCCGCCTCCCCGGCAACGGCGCCAAAATGTAGTGACCAATCCAGGGTGCTAGATTAGACTAAATTTAATGTCAACCAAGGTAAGTAAACTTAGAGGCACGTGTATAAATTTATAGACCTAAAAGGATCTCATATACCTAGATAAGTGTCTACTGTGACAGGCTACAACACTCTTTTACAAGAGATTGGAATATGTTTCCTTTCACAATTTAAACACCTATATCCTCTAATTTAAGTAATTGTTCTAAAATAGAGTGTTACTAGTATGAGTCCTCAATCCTCTTACAAGGATATAGTTCACAAAAACTCTTTCCCAAATAACACACTAAGCATTCATGAAAACCAAAAAAACTCTTTTAAGCATACTAAAACTCAAATTCACGAAAACAGAGTCCATAGAAATACGGTGAAATTCAATGTTCAATTAATCCTTTTATAAGGGTTGATTCAATAATTTGACAATTGAATTTTCAAGCTATCACCATGAATCATATGATAACACTCGCAAGAACTTATAATCAAACTGATCAACTCACAATCAATGAAATAACATCAAACGCTATTCAGATCTGAAGGCTCATGACCATGAAAATGAAATGAAAGTGTACCAATCTTCATGTAGGGCCCTTCGACGCTTCGATGGCACACTCAGAAAGCTTCAAGTGATGAAAACGTTAACACATAAACACTATAATTGATGAAACGCTTCCTGTAATTAAGTTCTGGAAATCGATTACATGCAAAATAGAGTTTTGGAATACGCAGTGTTAATTTTGCTCTTCTCTAATCTCCTCTTCACTAGCATTCCTCCTAGTTATTACAATTTTCATCCAAACATACATGCATTATCGCTTCAGATGTTTCTTATTTTACAATAAAAAAGGCTAGGTTCGTTTTTTTCTAATCCTAACTAATTTCTAAAACAAAACGAAATTACTTTAGGTAACTTCATATTTTTTCTGCTTTTACAACCAAAAAGGTTGGGTTTGACCAGCATTGACCATGTACGCAGGAGCTCCAGATTCGATGCTGAATAGATTTTCCACCATGTATGTACATCCTAGATCATGTACTTATCCTCTGTTTTGATTTTCCTGCCATGCCACGTGTCACAACATAAACCAATTACAGGAAGTCATGACATCCCGTAATTTTGTTGAAAATTTCCAATTTTTAACATAAAAATCCATAAATTAAGTTTAATGTAAAATAACAATTTATAATGCTTCATTAATCAATTTCAATGGACTATGAGGGGTTTATGGAAGAAAATGATAGATTTTTAGAAGAAAAGAATGGCAATAAAATAGTACCTGTTAGGGTCCCACCCTAACCCCCTTATCTATGTAATGGGACCACGTCATAGTCAAGAGTCAATAAAGCCCATATTAATAATTGTAAGTGGTTAATCCGCAATTAATAACGGAACTACAGTTAGTTGCAAATGGGCCGTAGTATTAGATAGATGGTATTAGTAATACAATGGTATTGGCCCGTGGTATTGCATGTATGAGTCATATATAAAGGATAGAGACTCCCTGCGAGGAGCATCGTGTCTTATTTTGTAATCGAGCTCTACTCTATTGGAGGTTGCCCCCTCGAAGAGGCAAGTGAACATTACTCTCTAAATAATAAAATCATTGCTATTCTATGTTCTGGGTATATTTACTTCACATATTCTGTATTTGGGTATCCTTTGCAGGTTAAGAGCATAACAAGTGGTATCAGAGCACTTTCCAGGGTCGGTGGGATCTCCATTTCGTAGCATTTTTTTTTTTGGCTAGAGACGTGTTCCGGTGTCTTTAAACCATGGGATCTGTCGTTGAGCACATAGATCTACGGATTTGGGGAGGCATGCACGCATGAAATACAGGAGGTGGTCACATCTGTTGGACTCCCTTGTAACCCCTGTGGGTACCCCTTCGCGTAGTAGCGCATTAGACAGAACCACGCACAGACTGTCTTCCACGTACCCTCTGGGTATATCGGAAGCCCCCTAGGCTCCTTTGAAACCTTGCCATAGATAAACCGTCGACCGTCTCGCGGGTACAGTACATCGAAAACAGCACTCAGAGAGATTACGCGCCCGTATGCTAGGGTAGTCGGGTTGTACGGCTAAGGGTACGGTCGATCCTCCTTAGTTAGAGCCCTGAAACATTGGGCCTAGTACTACTGCTAGACCCTTATGTATATTGCGATCTGTAGAACCTGACACTCCTCAAGACCCTAGTTCCCTTTTCTATCATCATATCTTCCAGATCCTCTTGTGCAAAGGAGTGCAGCAGCAGCAGACATCGGTCCCAATCAGCCATTCCGATCTATTAGATCCATCAGATCCGTAGAAGCAGTCAGTTCTGCTGCCTAGCGCTATTAGATCTGCCATTCAGATCTCTCAGATCCACCAGATCAGAGTCGTTGTGAAGGGTTCCTATACCGGGGTATAATTTTC
>APFE030381796.1:255587-269593 GCA_000404065.3 Pinus taeda | reverse complement strand
TGCACTGATTTAACTGATGTATTCTTTTGTTGATTTATGAGTTAATAATTAGTGAATTAATTAATAATTAATGCACACCACTCATCACTAGTGTATTTGTCAGTTAGACTAAATACAACTAGTTCAACTAAGTCAAACTGAACACAACTCCATCAACTACTCAATCAACTCCACCAAACTCAATCACTTGAGTTCTAACTGAAGTCCATCATGCAATAGCTCAACTAAGCCATAGGAAAAGCGTATTTCCTTCTATCAGTTGCATGTGCCACATCCGTAGCTCGAACTGAAGTGTTGCAAGAGGATAAGATAATGTTTATAGTCCAAATATTATTAAGAGCTAATAATATTCGTCTGTTCTATTTTTTGACTGGCAATCTAAAAATAGACTCTGCCCATATGTCTAAAAATAGAGGTCCATCTATTTTTACCAACATTACCAATCATCCATAAATAGCATCCCGCAACTCATAGAACATGATCCATATGTCTAAAAAATAGACATAATCTAAAAATAGACTTTGCGCCAAAATAGCCTGCGGGCCCACTTAGTGAAGGCGACTTCTTTTCACTAAGTTCCATCATCTTGTTGCATTTTCAATAATGGGCTGATCTGTAGGAGGAGGAAATGAGGTGTGATCTAGTGAAGGCCACCATCATTGGTAGTAGCAACAGTGGGCCGAAAGTAGTGAAGGAAGAGGAGGATGTGGACCTTGCATCAAAGGGGCAACAGGAGTAGCACAGAAGAAAGAAGGATATTTCGAAGATCAAGCGCTTCAGGTGTAGCAAGTTGGGCCACTACAGCACTCAATGTCCTCTCAGAAAGAAGGACAAGGAGGAGAAGTAAGATCAACAAGCAACATCCACTAAGATCGATAGTTTGTCCTCCAGATTGGAGGAAGATTTTTCCATGATTGTTAAGATGCCTCCAAGAGTGAGGTGGGGTGATCTGGAGTTATAGCCCCAAAGAGCTACAAGAGGGGCAGGATCCTTGAGGAGTCCACCTCTTGGATAAAGACCTTGCTAAATGAGCCCATAGTTAGTAGTAGCAGGATGAACCAGTGTCAATTGGTGCCGTAAGGTGCCAGAGTGACAAATTCAGTAGCTAGTAGTGTTCTAAGACTGAGTAGCGCAGAGTTAAGTTGGCAGTAGTGTAGTTGGCACAATGAAAATTCAACAGCATCATAGAGGCTTCAGCGATAGCGCATAGGTTAGCAGCAGTCATAACTCGGACGACAGATGCATCATACTGAACAAAGTTGGTTCAGTATTTTGGATGTTTTTCCATTGTAGATGTTGCCATTGCAACAACAACAGATGGAGAGAGCGTTGCAGTGTAGATGCAGGAGTTGACAATAGTTCAACAGGGTCAGCAGCAACACAAATGCATCTCATATCAGATTTTCGCAGCAGCTGGTGGGTAGTAGAGCCAACATTAGTAATGTAGCAAGAGATGGTGCAAAGACAGAGTGATGCTTCAGCAGGTTGCAGCACTAGAGCACATTCCTCGCTAAGAGGGAGTGTTAATTTTTGAAGCACCGGATGTACTCTTACCTTGAGATTTTATAGAAATGATAAGACACATGCATTCTCCAATACCCAAAAATAGTTTGGGAAAATTCCACCTAGAGATGGTTTAATTAAAATAATTAACTTTTTTTAAATGGTTCCCTAAGTCTAAGATTAGGAAATCTGGTTAATTAAAGGGCATTAATTAAATCGGGTGTGAATCTTCTAGAAGAAGATGAGGATCAACTCCTAGATAATCTTAGTCATTGATTATGTTTTAATCTTGGTTTTTGAAGCTCCAACGAGATATTACAAGAAGTATTTCGATGGTAACTTGGAGGACACACTGAATGAGAGATCAGAGATCGAATTTCTCATAGTAGCAGCGTTGAGTTATCAGAGTGAGATTGAGTGATATTCTTGCAGTGAGGGCCAGGGATAATAATCCAAAGGAGAGTTTTCCAGATCCTAAGAGTGCAAAGCAGAGAGGGCATAGCGAAGTTCAGTGAGGCAATGCAGTGCCACATAGAGGCAGTGCAGAGATTCAAAGGGAGTTCAAAATTCAGCTGGGAGAGTCGAGATCCAGTTCCAGAAGCTGGGGTGTGAGACCGAAGGGCTAGACAGTTGAATTTCCAGATAGCAAGAGAGTAGCAGAGGAGGTGACACGGAACCTAGCTAGTGTGACACAGTTCTGCTTAGGATTGATGCTGAAGCTTTGCAGACATAGCATGGGGCCATCCAACCAGCCCCTGATCAATGTCGGATCTCCCAAATCAGTGTTATATTTTTCTCACTAACTCCTTGCCAACATTTCTCTGTATCGGATACCTAGTTTGGGCATCCAATGATTTGTACTTAGATTTACTATTACATAATAATTAAAACCCTCAACTACTGCACTGGTTTTCCCACATTGGATTTTACCAAGGACATTGTCCAAAAATAACAGTGTATATGTGTGTGTTTATTTCTCTCTAGTGTAGTGTTTAGTTTCTGTAGTATTTTATTTTGTGTAGGTTGCAATGTACGTATTTCAATATTTATCGTAGAAAACTGCAAGTAATTTGTTTAAGTAATTTAACAAATAGGATAAATATCATTAGTTTGTTGCAATAGGAATCAGGTCACCGATTTTTCACAATGCTAACTCAGTGAGTTGCCACAACAATGAAAAATGAGTTGCCACAACAGTGACTGGTGATTTTCTTCAATAACGACCCAACGAGTTGCCACAACAGGTGAACCAGTTGGTTCACTCATTGCGGAAATTCATTGGGTCAATGTTGTGGAAATTGACTAGTCACTATTGCGGAAATGCACTTGTCATTGTTGTGGCAACTCCGTAGTTTAATGAGTCATGCTCTTGTTACACATTTTCAGCCAAATTTTCTCTTGTTGTCACTTTGTGTGTGTTTTTTCAACTAAAAAAAGAACAAACTTACAAAGGATTGGTATCCATAGTTGAACAAATCTCTCCTAATCATTTTAGTAGCAATTGATCCAAACACTACATCAATGAATACTTAGATGAACTTGATTATCATTTTATTGTTATTATTATAGTGATGATTATTTCATAAGGTAATTATCTTTCACTAATAAGAGCTAAAAAAATTATAACATTCAAATTATTAAAAATTAATTATGGATATTTGAAAGTTAGAGGTCAATCAAATAGGCTTTGAAGGTTTAGGTCTTTTGAGATTTAGATAGCAATAAAATTAGAATAGACACATTAATAAAGTGGTTGAAATACACTAATATGCATCATTTTCCACCTTTTAATTCTATTGATGAGCATATCGAAGGTGTAAAATGGCATCAATCAATGTATTTCAACAACTTTATTAATGTGGTTGCACTAGTTAACAACAAACGTGTGTGGGGAGGATTAGTATTTCATGGTTGACTATGGCTAAATATGTTCAAGTTATGGTTGAGGAGGGTTTATTATGGAAAACGTTTAGTTGAATATAAATGAACATGGTTCTCCACACTAAACTTTAGTTATCTATGATAGATTATGATTGACTATGGTTCATCATGAGTGTTCATGTTGAAAGCGATCAACCAAGGTTAAAAACAACCAACCATGGTGAAAACAGTTGATTATAGTTGACCATCATTGGTTATGGTTACTTTACCATGGTTGACTATGGCTTACCTAGAAAATCTAGTAAACATAGAACGACCTAGTAAACCTATATCAACCTTAAACATAAGTCAAACAAGTAAACCTAATAAACCTAGCTCAACCTAGTAAAACTAGGTCAGCCTAGTAAAACTAGGTCAACATAGTAAATCTAGGTCAACATAGTAAATATAGGTCTACCTAGTAAACCTAGGTCAACCTAGTAAATATAGTAAACCTAATTAACTTGCTACAGCTTGTCAACCTAGGTCAACCTAGTTGAACCTAAAAAGCCAAAGTAAACCTAAAAAATATACTAAACCTATGTCAACCTAGTTCAACCAATTCAAGCTAGTAAAATTAGGTAAACTTGGTCAACCTAATAAACTTAGGTCAACTTAATAAACCATGGTTAAACTAGTAAACTTAGGTCAACCTAATAAATCTATTAGACCTAGTAAATGTATATTGACCTAATAAACCTAGGTCAACCTAGTAAACCAAGTAAAATTATTAAACCTTCTTAGTCCACCTGTCTTTATTCCAAAAGGAACTACAATGGTGGAACAATCCTACGAAAACTGACATTTACAAAATTCTTACTCAGGTATATCTAAAACGAGTAATGTAAAAACTTCATGAATCGATAATGTCTAAGTTTACTGTCACTAAAAATCTAATGTCAATATTGTAGCACCTTGTTATCTAGGAATAGTGTCCACTCGGATGCTGTTGTTCCCACTACCAAGGCATATACCTGCATAAAACCATCATATCGATCATAGCATAATCACAGAAATCAATGGATATTATTGGGTACCAATGTCCCATAATGGCCCTGCTCCTGAAGTGCTTTACCAGAGTATTGTTGCATGTTCCAATTCCTTGTGTTGTTGATGCTAACATTCTTCTTACAGTCAGTTCCAACCACCCAACCAAGCATTTTCATGCTCTCTTGTACCAAGCACATAACTTCCATCATATTCAAAATGAATTGAAATAAATCCAAATCATACCTCATTTGTAGCTCATGAACAAAGTACACTTGCAATTTTGTTTACTTCTTGTTATAACAAGACAAACTAACTCTTTGATCAAGTCATTATGTATAAACATATCACATTTGGTTAGCTCAAAATGGTACCATCATAGATCAAAGTCATATATAACATGTAACCATCATAAATCCGAATCATATATCACATTCATAATCAAAACTAAAATGAAATACCGAGACTTATCCTTTGATCAGTCAGTTATGTACGCACACCTGATTGGTTGCCACACCCAAAAAACACTCAGTGCCTTCTCTTCAACCATGTACACATAGTGTACATAAAAACACATACACCCACACATGGCATATGATACCGCACAATACATACACCTACACCCGACATACAACACATAAACCTACACCTGACATATAACACAACACAATACATACACCTACACCCAATGTAAAACACAACACAATACATACACCTACACCTGATTTACATCACAACACATACACCTACACCTAGTGTACAACACAATACAAATAGTACAACACAACTAATACACATGTCACGATGCCATGACTACATAATGTGCATGCATAGTACTGCATGTACACAACACATCATGTACGACATGCACACAATATCACATGTACAACATGTACATAGTACCACTTGTACATAGCACCACCTACACAACGTGTACACAACATCACATGTACATGGCACCATTTGCACAACGTGTACACAATGCCACATGTACACTGCACCACCTATACAATGTGTACACAATACCACATGTACATAGCACCACATGTACGACATGTAAACGACAACACATGTACACAACGCCACATGCATGACATGTACACATCACCACCTATACGTAAAGCCTCATGTATAGTCATGCACACAACACCATATGTACATAGCACCATATATACCCAAAATTTCATGTGCAATATACACACAACACCATATATACAACAGACACACAACATCATATGTACAAAATACTACATATACAACATGTAAACAACACCACATATACTATATCTACACAGCATAATATATACAACATGCACACAACACTATAGGTACATCATGTACAACAAATACACAATAGTAGTATTGCACACCCAGAAGCCACACTGTCTCTACCAAGCAACCTTGCTTCTAGTGTCCTTCCACTATTCATGCATGTTCTAGTATGTCATCGATCATACTGCTTTCATTCAACTAATGTATCTCTCAGCATAGCCTATACATAACATAAAAATAGGCGTAGTACAAACATAGAATATTAATTCATATCCACATGATACTGACCTCATAGATCTGTTAGGATTGCTCTTCCCACTTGTTTCCTCATAAACCAGGAACCTCTTCATGTCATTCACCTGCATAGGAAATCATTCCTCCACCAAAATGATTCCTGATGACCCTATCAGAAAATGACATACATACTTACATACATATGTACATATAAATATAAACATTAGCATAAAACAATCGTGATCCCTGATGACCTATTGTAGCAGCTACAATAACCCTCCAAAATTTTTCCTTAGCTTCATTTTGGAGCCTCCCTACCAACCTTTCACAACACCTTGTCTTGCTTCGTCAAGTACACAAGCTTCAGTGTTTTTCTTGCACAAAGATAGTCGGTCAATCAAATCTTGATGCATTCTCCTCATAGGCTAATCACCCAGACTTGGTCCAGTTGCAAGCTAAGCAACTCCCCCAAGAAATTGCACAATTCTAGAGGGAAACCACCCTTCCCTCTAGAAATTGCACAATTCTAGAGGGAAACCACCCTTCCCTCCAGAAATTGCGCAATTATGTCTGGCAGCCTACTGGGCTCCAGAATTGCATAATCCTGCCAGTCAGGGTTCACCCAAAAAACTACACAATCCTTCCCAGCATACCTGCTCAGCCCAGGAATTGCGTAATCTTGGACAACAGTCAGCTGCTCTGCCCAAAAAATTGTGCAAATATCCTGGGCATCCAACCCTACTCCCATCTAGAAATAAGCATTTTCTCCCAATAGTTGAGCAGCCTCATGCATGAGCAGTTGGGTTAACCAGTTCCTCCCGGTACCAAGGAAACTTGACTTGCATGCATGGCTTGATTTTCCTAGAATAGAAAAAGGAAACATGTAAAATAGTATCCCACGATTCAGAGAGTTATTTTTACCAGTTGGAGCTTACATGCAAAGTTTATTTTAGAAACTTTCCTCCAAGTGTTGCTTTTTCCTAGATTTGTGGCATGCATGTTATGAGCTCAAACTTATTTATTCATGCATCAAAGCTCATTCTTTCACATCGATCTTGGAGCTCTAACATCCCACAACACATTCAGGACTCTTCAACACATTCAGCTCATCTATTCACGGGGAAGTGGTCTCAACTTGTCTTTTTTTAGCATTTCTGTCACTTTTTGTCTTTTCACTTGTGTGGGTGTTGTTTGCTTGATTTCTTTGAATGGTTCCTATCGTTTACATGCATACTAACTCGTACTAGCACCATTTCATTTTTCGTTTCTATCTCACTGTTGTCACATGCATGAAACTGTTTTGCACTAACAGTCGTCGATTCAGCGACTCGCTTCACCCATGTGCATGTTGATCTGTTTACTGAATCTTTCATTCAATGTTTGCATGCACAATCAATCACTTCTTCTTTCACTTAGTGTCGCCATGTATCCACTCTCATATTTTATTTCAATTGCATGTCAACAAGTTTGGCCAACCTTGGCCTATACTCTGCCTTCAACGAAACAACATTGCACAATCTGAGGAAGGAAGCCTTTGTCTTCCTCTCCAGAAATGCACATTTCTACCTAGGCACTGCCCTCCAGGACTGCTTTGTGTAGTTCTAAGGGACAGTGACTGCTGGCCCAGAAAATTGCGCAATGCATTCCCTGAGCCTGTAGTCATTGCCAGCTAGAATTGCACATTGTGCAATCCTAGCAATTAGCAGTTAGCCTGGATTTCACACTGCACAAATCTAGTAGCCAGTCTTGCCTCCTAAACAGCCCAGACTTCTTTTTTTGCAGTTCTAGCAACCAATCACCCAGCCTCCCAGAAGAAATTACGCAATCTTTGCCTATCATTCCCTAGGTATGTGTCATGCCATTCCCCGAATTTGATTTGGTTTTCGTTAATAGATTTCTTTCCATGCATGTCGCTTTGTCTCTAGATCTTTCAGGTGTTCATCTACCTCTTAGTAGTATAGGATCAATGGCCTCCAAGAGATCAGGATCAAAGGACACTGACGGGAGTGCAACTGGAACAACAGTTGAGTAGGTGTCTGCATATCAACCGATCTATGAAGATACCAAGATATTTATAGACAAGGAAATCAAGCTGAAATGGCAGGAGGTTAATGAAGCATTTGCAGGAACTTTTGGGGAGGACCTCACAGACCTCCAGGTGTATGTGAACATTTAGAAGTCTGGCTTGTACCAGATTTCATGAAAATACCCCACATTCCCATGCGTGGACATGATACACTAGATTGTCTTGCACACTGATCCCAAGACGATGACTCTGAGCAGTGTCAGCAGGATGAAGATTACCACCTTCTGGGCACAGGATTATGATGAATGTATCAGATGTCGAATCCCATGACTATCATGGAGACTTCCTTCAGCTTACCCAGCAGCAGTGCCAACTCCAGATGCATTCTTAAGAACTGGGTAAAGGAACCAGCTAGATTCAGGATGACACCCAATGAGGTCTACAAGACAAATATATTGTAGAAGGTGTATCAATACTTGGTCATATTTTCATATCGATTGTATGGCCAAGAAAGCACAGAAACCTTCCCACAGAGTTAGGTGATCACGTTGGACCAACTGGCTAGAGAAGGAAAACCATGTAATTGGTCCGGCATGTTCGCTCATCAGCTAAAGGAAAAAGTAACGAGGGATAGACACTCACCCAGATGTATGCAAGCGGAGATCTACATGTCCACCTACATCTTAGATGTAATCTCTTCCCGACAAGAGTTCCTGGGCTTAGAGTGGGCATGGTCACCAGCGAAGACTGTTGTGAACACATCTTGTAAGTTGTTGTCTGAATGCAGCTTTAGAGGAGTTATCACAAGTTTGTTTGACCATTTTTTCACCCCAGTTTACAAGATGATATTCGAACAGGATCCACCCTACATGTTGAAGGCAACAATAAAGGCACTGATAGACATTATTGATTTTTATGCCTCACTGTCCGACATCTTCATACGAATGTTCAGTGAAGAAGCCTCCACATGTTCTATCGAAGTTTTCCTTGGACATACTCATCATGCAGGAAGTAGCATATCACATCTCGGTAGGATTGAAACCTAGACTGCACTAGAAGAAGAAGGCACCTTCGCCCGCTCTTCCGTTGTGGATTGGGTTATATGAGATCTAGAGTTTCAAGCAAAGGAATTTCGGTCATACTCCTTCAAAACAGATGAAGAAGTATCCATTCGACCTCTGAAGCTACAATCCATATGACCCACATTGTATTGTGAAATATCATTGCACGAGAGTATAGTTCAACTGGATCCACAAGACATGTCATCGGGAAGAGGAGGACCCATGGAGATATTGCTACAGTTTATCGAGACCCAATGAATAGGTCACCTTCACTATGGAGTGGTTAGCGAAGCAACATGAAGCAGCATCTCGGAGAGCGCCAGCACCAGTAGTAGTAGCAGTAGAGGCAAGCATACCAGTGTGTGAGAAGGGCAAAAGGAAGATTGTCGATCGCATGGAGGAAGAGAAAATCTACAAGTTACGAGCAGACCCACTTGTGGAGAAAGTAGCTTTGGCTATAGAGGCGAAGAGGCAATAGTGCGACAAGTGAATCGCGTGAAGGCAGAGGAAGCAGATAAGGATGGAAGAAACATAAAAGGAGAAACTCTAGAAGGAACAAGAGTTGCTCACATAGGAGAGGGGAGCGCAACAACAATAGGTATAGTAGGGGGCACAACATGTGTAAATAGATGAGACAATGCCCGTATAGGTAGTGGATTCATTAGAACAGTTAGCATCAGGTAGAAATGGTGAACGATCGTAGGAGCAAGACTTCACTCGTGAGATAGAGCAAGCACTTCAACAGTTGGATACAGATATGGAGAAACTGGAACTAGAACAGTGCATCGACCTCATGCCTCACCACCAAGAGGTTGACTTACCTGCTTCACTGCATGTAGATGGTGAGCAAGTCTCAAGTGACCAATGAGTTACTGAGATCCTTTGAGATCAGTCGGGAAGAGAGGTGCACAACATCTCATTCGACGAGTCTCAACATAGAGTTGTGTAGTCTCGTAGAGTGTCGACTCCGGAAGATCAAACATCTCCTGCACAAACATCCAACAGCCTTGGCCGATGCAACCAAAGTGTATGTCAAAGCCACTATCTCAAGTGTTCGCTTTCTGATAGCTGAGAATGAGCGAATGGATAAGGAACTATAGATGGCCAAGAAAGGAGGAGATTTGGTGACAAAGTCCCCTCGAGCTAAACTGAAGAAGGCAATACTAGATGAAGTATTATCCCTTGACACAGTTATGCGAATGTTGACTCCAATGTTGGCACCATGCAGAAGGCAGTCGTCCATCTCAATGGATGGCAGTAATGATGTGCTAGAAGAACATGTATCTTGACCAAATTGCATGTTGTTGTTGATTACATGCAAACATGGACGATGAGATACAAGGGAGACCCAGTTCACTTGCCTAAGATAATGAAGGTCAGTGCGGTCGAGCTGAAGGCACGTATCCGAAGTCAAATCTGGAACTATGAAGTGCTCCCGCATCTCATCACTAGCATACAAGCTTCCCATGCATGTGTATTCAAGAGTATGGATGTTGTGGTGCACACACATGCGATCCCATCTATTGGGACTCTCACCTAGGTGAAGACAAAGGCACAAGTCCAATTAGATCTTAACTTGTACTTCAATGAGTTAATGCACATTTCCACTAGCCCAGACTTTCCCATCAGTGCAGACATCATGCACAAGTATGTTGTTGGTCTGACCGCATTGAAGACAATGATGTGCATGCTTATAGACGATTTGGACAGAGGAGCCTAAGAAGTGTACCCAAATGCTATGGAGGCAAGGGTCAAGTTCTAGAAAGATGTCACCTTGGAGCACACAGACACCATCAAGGAATACCGATCTTGGCATTAGTTTGTTACTTCTAATCATTGTGAGGATGTTGAGGAGTTGGACTTCCATGGTTGTCTAAGTTAGAGTGATGTCTAGCGTGGCTTGCTCAAGCCATTTTGTCTCAAATGGGTACATGTGCATTATAATGTAATGTCATGTCAAGTGTATTCAAGTGTCGATAGTTAGATGTAACAGTCATAGAGTAGATGAAGAGTCGTGAGGGTAGTCGAACTATCATAAAGGGGAATGTCAAGGGTCACCCCACCCTTGCTATAAATAGTCCCTCATAACTCATTGTATAGGCTTTTGGTTAGCCAAGATTTCGATAAGACGATCTTGGAGAGAGCTTGGATAGTATTGTAATGAGCCGTGGCTTCTCCACTGCGCAGAGCTAATACATCTCTTTGGAGGATCAAGCGGTTGTGACTGTAACATTCCGCTATCGGAACTAGTGGTTTGACATGGATGTATTATATGACTGGAACTTACAATTCTTAATATAACAAGAGCCATCATGTTTCATGCATATGTTGTATTATATTCTATGCTATTTGGTTTATTCTAAATGATATATGTATTGGTTTTCCTATGCATGCATGTATGGCTATCTAAGTATGTATGTAGGAATCTTTCTTAAATGTGTTGTTGGTTTAACCATCACTTTGGATTTCTTGCTAACTTGCCTTCCATGTTGTGATGCATCTTCACTTGTGTGTTCCCTTCTTAACTGAGTGTTATCACAAGTTTCCAATGGGTGCACTTATCTCAACCCCTGTGTGTTAGAACCTCTCATGCACCTTCCTTGACTCACTGCAGCTATCACACCCTTGCTACCAACAGAGTTATCTTACTTTCCTCTGCATGAAATTGCGGTCAAGGAATTACAATATGACCCACTGTTGGGACTACTACACAAATGGTCTGAGGTCTAATTGGGACTTCTTACCAGTAAGATCCCCTGACATGTTGGTGGGTCCAACATTGTCAACATTTCTAGTACTAGAAGGAGGGACAAATGACAAGTTATGTCCTCTCATCCTATTTTGAACCTTTTCATATCTGTCATGGATTCCTGCACTCTCCTCCCTCTACGATGTTTTTCCAATCACGAAGATATCACCATCACGAGGGAGTTTTTCAATCACTTTCCCACTTACATGTATGATGGTGAAGGCGAAGTGGCCTGGCCTAAGTTCTTACGTGACTTTCTTTCCATGCTTCATGAGGAAGATGGGTTTTCTAACAAACAGGCCAGCTTGTTGCTTGCATACACACTTCGCGAATCTCCACTTCGGTGGTTGTGCAGCCTACCAGTTGATAGCATGCACTCGCTTGAGCACTTATGTGACCTCATTGAAGACAATTTCTATCATTTTGATCCAGACTATCTGGACCAGAAACTGTTACAACAATGGAAGGCTCTGCATGAATCGGTTACAGATTTTTGGCAACGCTTTCATGACTTGCAATTTCAAGCTCCGAAGAGCCAGATGAAATTTTTCTATCTTTGGGACTGATTCAAGTACTGCGTTAAGATATTTTTTCATCCCAAGAAGAAATTCAAAATCAAGCCTCGTTCAGCATTCTTCACTAATGGAGCTACGCAATCTCAGACGGAGGTTGTCACTGTCACAAGTGATTGTCTGCCATCCCCTCATCAAATAGCTCTACCATTGCAGAGTGATGTTGATGATCATGCTCACACACCAATTCAGCTATCACACCCTCCCAACATCACTTTGCTTAATTTTCATGCAGATGTGGTTGTGAGTCCATCGAGTTGTCATGTGCATCTTTTTCCACAACCTCTGTCTTTGAACTCTGCTATTCCTCCAGATGATATTGTCTTATGTTCTTCCATTCCAGAATCTACACTTGTTGTGAATGAGGAACACGCCACTAACGAAGTTGGTGTTGCACAACCAACATGCACTATCATTCATGAAGATATGAGTGGGAGCTTGAGCATCAACACTCGGTGAAGGATGACTCCCTTCTATCTGAACCTCCTCCATTCCTTTCTAACATCTTTGGTGAACCTATCATCCATGACTTCACATCTGTATCTTCATCCACGGATGCACCCATTGTTGATCACTCGCAGGACACACCAAATGTCGGCCGATCATCTGACAATGGAGAGGATAAGTTATTCATTGAAAATACACTTGATCTTTCATCTTCCTTTTTCGAAAACACAGAGGATGAATCTGTTCATTTTTCATCTACCCCTCTATTTGGTTCATTTGATCATGAAGATGTCGATGAAATCATTGATTTTTTTTTATCATGGTTGTCGTGATCCATTTACTTCCATGTTCGATCACGATCATGATTCTATCGCAATTGATTTTTCAAAGCCACCAGTCTATGATGATTTATCTGGCGATGAAGTTGAAACACCCCAATCTATCGAGGCACTTCAGCCTGAGCTGATGGTTATGTCAGGCCCTTGCTGTCCGAAGGTTGGTTTCACTTCCAATCAGGAAATTGTTCAATAGCCCGAGGCTCCTCATCACTCATCTGTATGAATTGAATATCAACCTCACACACATATCATACTTCCTCCATTCGAACTACACGATCCTATCACTCATGCATTGGAGGAATATTACATTGCAAGAACGCGTGCATGACACAAGTTATCTTTATTTATTTCATTTGCTTGCATGTCACAATCAAGAGTGTGCATATGCTTCAAAGCCGCACGTGGTGTCACACAGCACCGTGATAAGTCCACGGACTTCTTTTCATACACTTGCACTCACTTATGTCCTATGGACACTTTGAAGCATGAAGTGTGGTTGTCTTCATTATTATATATTTCTTTTGTAGAATTGAGGCTTCTGTGATCCATATCAAATTTTTGAGAGATTCTTCAGCGTAAACCACATAAGAATTCATTTGTCGACGCGTTTCGAACCAACCAGTGTGGTTCATCGTCAGGACAAGTTGAAGAAACAAATCCAGCTTAGCTTGTTAAATAGTCTGAGCAGAGAATCCAACGGCTAATTTGACCAAAGGACCCGGTCAAATTTCTATTCATTAATTTAATATTATTATTATTTTAATATTATTATTATTGGAAATAAGTAAATTTATTATATTATTTTATTCTAATTTATGGAGAAAAGGTAAATTAGGTAAAGATATATAAATTAAAATTTTTGGCTAGTTAAAAATTAATTCATTAATTTAACATTAT
>APFE030381796.1:244306-254704 GCA_000404065.3 Pinus taeda | reverse complement strand
AATAATGTTAAATTAATGAATTAATTTTTAACTAGCCAAAAATTTTAATTTATATATCTTTACCTAATTTACCTTTTCTCCATAAATTAGAATAAAATAATATAATAAATTTACTTATTTCCAATAATAATAATATTAAAATAATAATAATATTAAATTAATGAATAGAAATTTGACCAGGTCTTTTGGTCAAATTAGCCGTTGGAGTCTCTGCTCAGACTATTTAACAAGCTAAGCTGGATCTGTTTCTTCAACTTGTCCTGATGATGAACCACACTGGTTGGTTCGAAACGCGTCAACAAATGAATTCTTATGTGATTTACGCTGAAGAATCTCTCAAAAATTATATATTTCTTGCTTGCTAGTTCTCACAACTGGGTTGCTCACGGACCAAGCCTTCACCAACATGGGTCAACCAATGTGCCAGTGGCTACATTAGAAATATCACTTCACGTGATCAGGCCCATGCACCATTAGTTTAGGAGTAGGAGTAGTTTTTTCTTTCAATTTGTTTGCTTACTTGCTTTGTTCGTTTGTTTGTCTTCTTGTTTGTTTTCTTACTCGCTTTGCTTTCACTTTCACTTCTACTTCTAATTTTCTTTGTTTATTTGTTTGCTTGTTTTGTTTGTAGGTTAGTTTTGCATGAAACCATGTATGACTCTTCAAACAAGATAGGTAAAGTACAAGATGCCTTGTACAGCTATCACTACTTGGTTATCTGTCATCCTAACTCTGTATGAAGGGCTTGTTACATTTAGTCCATGATAAGTCAATGGAAAATACATACTATTCAAAGTGAACCTTGGTGAAAACAAAACACTTGCATGCTAACTAGTGTCACCTACTCTAGTCGATTGTTTTTGGGTTAACCCTTGTCAGCGCAGTCAAGTAGAGTAAGGTGAGGGGGAAAACCTTAATAGGCATGTCAGAGATATAATAAACTACTTCTCTGCTGGAACAACCTCTTCTACTCTCAATAAGTCAAGATCCCTCTTCCGCCTCTGAAATGAATAAGTGTTATGCACAGTTACAGAAAAATGAAAAGTAAAAAAATTCAAATGGAAAATGAATAAGGCAAAAGTAGAGAAAGGCTTTCTGGATAGAGCGGTGATGCAAGTAACTTTGTCAGGGTACTGACCAGGCTCGCTGGCAGCGGAGAAATGCTTTTGTTCCTATGTGACTCCATCCGGGTACTGTCCAGGCCTGCTGGCACCAGAGATCTACTAGATATGAAACTAAGACTTTGACAACTATACTGCTTGTGCACCAATCTACCCCTCAACCCCAATCGAAAAAATTTTGTTTCCTTGGCTTGGAATGTGTGTCAATTGAACAAGAAATTTGTAGATACTACATATTACAATCAAGCTAGTGTGAAACCAAGTTGAGCTGAGAACTGAACAATACTTCCGGAGGTGTTAGACTTGTTTTTCACGAATAAGGTCCATTCAGAGAGTTGGATTTCTACCAGTGTATCGCCAAGTGTTGTAGCGGCTACAACCACCCTCCAAAAATTTTCCTTAGATTTGTTTTGGAGCCTCCCTACCAACCTTCCATAGCACCTTGTCTTGCTTCATCAAGTACACAAGCTTCAGTGTTTTTCTTGCACAAAGACCCAGTCGATCAAAGCTTGATGCATTCTCCTCACAATTTGATCACCCGGACTTGGTCCAGCTATAGGCTAAGCAACTCCCCCAAGAAATTGCGCAATCTTGGAGGGAAACCAGCCTTCCCTCCATAAATTGCGCAATTTTGTATGGTACCCGGTTGGGCTCCAGAATTGCGGAATCCTGTGAGTCAGGCTTCACCCAAAAAACTGCACAATCCTTCCAAGCAGGCCTGCTTACCCTAGGAATTACGCAATCATGGGTAGCAGTCAGTTTCTCTACCCAGAAATTACTCAAATCTCCTGGGTAGCCAACCCAGCTCCCATCCAAAAATGTGCATTTTCTCCCAACAGTTGAGTAGCCTCATGCATGAGAAATTTGGTTGACCAGTTCCTTCCAGGACCAAGGAAAATTGACTTGCATGCATGGCTTGACTTTCCCAAAATAGAAAAAGGCAACATGCAAAAAGAATCCCATGATTCAGGGAGCTATTTTTAGCAGCCAGAGGTTACATGCAAAGTTTGTTTTAGAACTTTCCTCCAAGTGTCACTTTTTCTGAGATTTGTGGCATGCACATCATGAGCTCAAACTTATTTATTCGACACATCAGAGCTCATCTTTCACATTGATCTTGGAGCTATGACATCCCACAACACATCTAGGACTCTTCGACACATCCAGCTCAACTATTCATAGGTAGTGGTCTTAACTTGTCATTTTCAGAATTTCTAGGACTTTTTGTGTTTTCACTTGTGTGAGTGTTGTTTGCTTGATTTCTATGAACGCTTGTTCTCATTTACATGCATAATATCTTGTACTAGCACCATTTCAATTTTTGTTGCTATCTCACTGTTGTCACATGCATGAAATTGTTTTGCACAAACGGCCGCCGATTCATCGACTCGCTTCACCCACGTGCATGTTGATCTGTTTAATGAATCTTTCATTCAATGTTTGCATGCATGATTAATCACTTTTTCTTTCACTTAGTGTTTCCATGCATTCACTCTCAGATTTTATTTCAGTTACCCGTCGCCCAGTCTAACCAACCTTGGCCCAGACTCTGCCTTCACCGAGACAGCATTGCACAATCCGGGGAAGGAAGGCTTTGTATTCCTCTCCAGAAATCACATTTCTACCCAGGAACTATCCTTTAGGACTTATTTTCACATTTCTGAGGGACAGTGATTGTTGGTCCAGAAAATTGCATAATGCAGTCCCTGGGCCTACATTCATTGCCAGCTACAATTGTGCATTGTGTATTCCCAACAATCAGTAGTCAGCCTAGATTGTACATCGTGTAGATCCAGCAGCCAGTATTACCTCCTAGATAGCCCAGACTGCCTTTTGTGTATTTTTGGCAACCAATCACCCAACCTCCCAGAAATTTTTTTGCAATCTTTGCCTATCATTCCCAAGGTATGTGTCATGCCATTCCACAAATTTGTTTTGGTTTTCACTGGCAAATTTCTTTCCATGCATGTCACTTTGTCTCCAAATCTTTCTAGTGTTCATCTGCCTCTTAGCAATACAATATCAATGGCCTCCAAGAGAGCATGACCAAAGAACAGTGACGAGAGTGCAACTAGAGTAGCAGTTGAGCAGGTGTCCACATGTCTACCGATCTGTGAAGATACCAAGTTGTCTCTAGACAAGGACATAAAGTTGAAATCGAAGGAGGTTAATGAAGCATTTGCAGGCACTTTTGGGGCGGACCTCGAAGACTGCCAGGTGTATGTGAACATTCACAAGTCCGGCTTGTACCGGATTGCATGCAGATACCCAGCATTCCCATGCATGGACATGATACA
Source organism: Pinus taeda (assembly GCA_000404065.3). Taxonomy (NCBI): domain Eukaryota; kingdom Viridiplantae; phylum Streptophyta; class Pinopsida; order Pinales; family Pinaceae; genus Pinus; species Pinus taeda. Next base: position 251,286 of record APFE030381796.1, on the reverse strand, counting down.
CTGGATCGTCTCGCACACTGATCCCGAGATGATGACTCTGAGTAGTATCAGCGGGACGAAGCTTGCCACCTTCTAGGAAAAAGATTATGATGAGATGTATCAGATGTCAAAGCCCATGACTATCATGGAGACTCCCTTCAGCTTACCCAATAGCAGTTCCAACTCCAGAGACATTCTTAAGAACTGGGTAAAGGAGTCGTCTAGATTTAGGATGATAATCAACCATATATACAAGACGAAGATACTGCAGAAGGCATATTAATACTTGGTCATATTTCCATGTTGACTATATGGCTAAGAAAGCATAGAAACCTTCCCATAGAGTTGTTGACCGCGCTGGACCAACTGGCCAAAGAAGGAAAACCATGTAACTGGTCTGGCATGTTGGCTCATCAACTGAAGGAACAAGTAACGAGGTATCAAAAGTCACCACAAAGGTATGCAATCACAGATCGACATGCCTGCCTACATCTTAGATACAAGGTGTGCCCGACAAGAGTTCCCGGGCTTGGAGTGGGCATGGTCACCGACGAAGACTGTTATGAACACATATTGTAAGTTGTCTGAATGCAGCTTTAGAGGAGTTATCACACAACTGTCTGACCATTTTTTCACCCCATTTTACAAGATGATATTCAAACAGGATCCACCCTTCATGTCGAATGTACCAATGGAGGCACTAATAAACATTGCTGGTTGGTATGCCTCACCGTCTGGGACCTTCATACAAATTTTCAGCATGGAGAAACCTCTGCATGTTCTAATGAAGTTTTCCTTGGATAGACTCGTCATGCAGGAAGTAGCATATCACATCTCGGCACAATTGACAGCTTGACTACACCGGAAGAAGGAGCCTTGGCCCACTCTTCCATTGAAAATTTGGTTATACGAGATCTGGAGTTTCAAGCAAGCGGATGTTGAAGCAGAACAGATGAAGAAGTATCCATTTGACCTTCGAAACTACAATCCGTATCACCCACATTTTATTGTGAAAGATCACTGCATGAGAGTACAGTTCAACTGGATCCATGGAGCATGTCATTAGGCAGAGGAGGACCTATGGAGATACTGCTACAGTTTCTCCAGACCCAATGAACAGGTCGGCTTCGATATGGAGTGGTTAGCGAAGCAACATGAAGTAGCATCACATAGAGCTCCATCACCAACAGCAGTAGCAACAAAGACAAGCATACCAGTGCACGACAAGGACAAGAGGAAGATTGTCGATTGCATGGAGGGAAGAGAAAAGATGCAAGTTTTGAGCAAACCCACTTGTGGAGAAAGCATATTTTTCTATAGAGGCGAAGAGGCGACAGTGCGACAAGAGAATCGCATGGAGGCAAAGGGAGGAGAGAAGGATGGAATAAATAGCGAAGGAGTTGCATGAGTTGAAGGAGAAACTCCAGAAGGAACAAGAACTACGGAAACAGGAGAGGGGAGCATGGCAACAACAGGTACAATAGGGGGCACAACATGTGAAAATAGATGAGAGAGCACCTGTATAGGTAGTGGATTCATCAGAACAGCTAGCATCAGGCAGACAGGTCGAACCATCACAGGAGCAGGACTTCGCTCATGAGATAGAGAAAACACTTTAATAGTTGAATACAAATAAGGAGAAATGGTAACTGGAATAGGACATCGAACTCATGCCTCACCACCAAGAGGTCAACTTAATCATTTCAGCACATCCAGATGATGAGAAATTCTCAAGTGACCAAGGAGGTACTGAGATCCTTAATGATCAGTCGGAAGTAGAGATGCACAACATCTTATTCGATGAGTCTCAACATAGAGTTGTGCAATCTCGTAGGATGTCGACTCTAGAAGATCAAACATCTCCTACACAAGTTGAGGAACAAGTGATCGTTCTGATGTGCGCAAACATCCAGCAGCCTTGGCCGATGCAACAAGAGTGTATGCCAAAGCCACTAGCTCAAGTGTTCATTTTCTAATAGCTGAGAATGAGCGAATGGATAAGGAACTACAGACGGCCAAGAAAGGAGGAGAGTTGGTGACAGCATCTGCTAGAGCTTAACTTAAGAAGGAAATACTAGATGAAGTATTGTCCCTTAACATAGTTATGCAAGCGTTGTACTCCAAGTTTGGCATTGTGCATAAGGCAGTCGTCCATCTTAAAAGATGGCAACAACGATGTGCTAGAAGAACAATTATCTTGACCAACTTGCATGTTGTTGTTGATTACATGCAAACATGGAAGATGAGATACAAGGGAGCCCCACTTCACTTGCCTAAGATGATGAAGGTTAGTGCGATCAAGCTGAAGGTACATATCCCGAGTCAGATCTGGAACTATGAAGAGCTCTCGTAGCTCATCACTAGTATACAGGCTTCACATGCACATATGATTCAAGAGTATGGATGTCGTGGTACATGCACATGTGATCCCATTTATTAGGACTCTCACCCATGTGAAGACAAAGGCACAGGTTTGACTAGATCTTGACTCTTACTTCTACGAGTTAATGTGCATTGCCACCAACCCAGACTTGCCCCTCAGTGCAGACATCATTCACAAGTATGTTTTTGGTCTGGCCACATTGAAGACAATGATGCACATGCTTACATATGAGTTGGACATATGAGCTCGATCAGTGTACCTGGATGCTATGGAGGCAAGATTTGGGTTCCAGAAAGATGTCACCTTGGAGCACACGGAAACCATTAAGGACTAGCAATATTGTCATCAGTTTGTTACTACTGATCATCATGAGGATGTTGAAGAGTTGGACTTCCATGGTTTTCTAATTCAAAATGTTGTCTAGCATGTCTTTATCAAGCCATATGTCTCACATGGGTACATGTGCATTGTAATGTAACGTCATGTCAAGTGTAAGTCAAGTGTCGATAGTTGGATGTAATAGTCATAGAGTAAATGAAGAGTCATGAGGGTAGTCGAACTGTCACAAAGAGGAACGTCAAGAGTTACCCAACCCTTTGCTATAAATATTCCCTCATAACTCATTGTATAGGATTTTGGTCAGCTAAGCTTCTGATAAGACTATCTTGGAGAGAGCTTGGACAATATTGTAACAAGCCTTGGCTTCTCCACTACGTAGGGCTAGTACATCTCTTTGGAGGAGCAGGTGGTTGTGGTTGTAACGTTTCGCTATCGAAACTAGTGGTTGGGCATGGATGTAATGTATGATTAGAACTTGCACTTCTTAATATAACAAGAGCCAACACGTTTCATGCATATGTTGTATTGTATTCTATGCTATATGGTTTACTCTAAATGATATATGTATTGGTTTTCTATGCATGCATGTATGGATATCTAAATATGTATGTAGAAATATTTCTTAAATGTTTTGTTGGTTTAACCATCACTTTGTATTTCTTGCTAACTTGCCTTCCATGTTGTGATGCGTCTTCACTCGTGTGTTCCCTTATTAACCGAGTGCTATCACAGGTTTCTAAGGGGCGTACTTATCTCAACCTCTGTGTGTTAGAACCTCTCATGCACCTTCCTTGACTCACTGTAGCTGTCAAACCCTTGCTACCAACAGAGTTATCTTACTTTCCTCTATGCAAAATCACGGTCAAGGAATTACCATACGACCCACTGCTAGGACTCCTACACCAAATGGTCTGAGGTCTAATTAGGACTTCTTGCCGGGGAGATCTCCTAACATGTTGGTGGGTTCAATACTGTCAACACGACCCTGTCAAGCAATTGCATGTGTGTGTGTGTGTGTGTGTGAACACTAGCACAAAACAATCCTAACGACCCTGTTAATCAACGACATACATATGTACATGTATAGACATCATCATAATCTTAATCACAACATAATTACAAAATATCATAAGGTCTAGGTTAAGAGAACTCCCTTTATCCATGCAACAGATGCACAACATCATGAACAAAAATTCCCAACATAGCTAAGGCATATAATTCCTCAACTCCATTCACTTTACCTTTCTAGTTACCTTTTTCATGATTTTCTTTCCATTGTCCATTTATCACAATGAACCCATCCAATCCAATCGATTTTAATATTCTTGCCTCAGTCACCCGTATACATGCACCGAGCTTCATCCAGGTCTTACGTGTTGGGTTTCATTTATCTCTCCCCAAGCTCCATTAAATTTCCTCTTTCCTAACCAATTACCATGACCCTAAAATCATAAAAGGAAAGAAAAATCATAAAAGGCAAGAATAAGAAACAAACAAGAAAAAACCATGAAACACTAATAGCAACACGATACCACAAACAAAGTGGAAAGGACTTTCACTAAACGCAATCAAAACCCATAAATAAAGCTCAAACAAAATGCAAAATACAAAAGGCACAAAACTCCCAACAAACACCATGACTCAACTATACAGTTCCATAATTGTTTTGTTTTGACACCCTTTTTTCACCATTTTCCTCTTTTTCATCATTACTATCAACTCAATAAAGGAAGTAAATCATATATTTTGAAAAGGTAATAAATATTACATGTCTTATTTTTCATATGCTCTAATGTTCCTTATTGTTATATTAAAGAGTGCATTAGCTATAGAATTAACATGATTCTCCAACCATTTTGTAAATCTGCAACTACCTCCATGGTTCGTAGGGTTCTGGTGCGCTAATAAAACAACTAAGCATATGGGTAGTTGAGGATTGATCCCCTCATGGATCTTCTCCTATTCACTCGAGCCAATTCATCAACAGGATCACACAACAACACGATCAAAGATACAGGTCAACACATAGTAGCAAAGAGTTCAGGCACAACATGTCTTCTCGATTTGCATTCCAGATAGTAAGTCGACGAATACCACTTTTCCTGTTTAAGTTTCATATTTGAATTAGGATTAAACATCATATCTTTAGGCGTGGAAGTCTCACAGATTGAGCATGCATTTTATATAAATATGTATTGTCTATAAATGATAATAGGGGAAGAAGTATTAAGTTAATTGTTGAAGAATTGTGAACCAAACCTTCGCTTTTGCATTAATTTGAAGTTACTTTGATGATGTGATGTGTATTTAATTGTGAATCATACCTACTAGATGCGGAGCACCCCTTCAGGCAGTCAAGATTTTAGTTTATTTTCATTTCCTTCCTTTGTAATTTCTTTCATTCAAATGCTTTATGTTATCACTGCATTCTAGTTTAATTACTTCACTGTTTTCGTTATTCTGTATAGACTTAGTTATTTTGTTTTCATTTCACATTTCGTTTATATTTATAGTATTTCAAATAGTCTAGTTCTTCAATGCTTTTTCTCTTCATTACATTCAGTCTCTTCATACTTTTTAGATTTAGAAGTGAACTCTGCAATTTGTAATTAGAAATTTCCTTCATGTTCTTTAAACTCAGAATTGTATATATTTCATAGACAAGCTTTTGGATTTCAATAATCTGTTTTCATAGCAATAAAGTGTTTATATAGATTCATAATTTAGGATGAATAACACAAGACCTTTTAAGATGGTAATCAATTAGATACAATTTGATAGATTTATCTAAAAATAACTTAACTCTCATTCATTCTAACAGCAATTTAACTTTCAAGTATTGATTTGTAGAAACCTAATTCTAATGGAAATCTAGATAAACAATGAAAATCTAAAAACAAACATAACCATCATCTTACTAAACGAAAGAATAGGCTTCTAGCATATATAGTGCACCTGCACTTCATAAGTTTACCAACTTCGTTCAATAATTTATGCTTGAAATTTAAGAACATTAAATTGACCAAACATCAACTCCATGGGTTCCCAATGCGTCCAAGGGAAATTCAACTTTAGCCGTATTCAAGATTTCATGGCAATCTCTTTAGACATGCAATCCTTGCATCATACTACCATAAACATATAATTGTCAGTGTATAAATAAATATAACAATACTAGTTAGCTTTCCTTGTTGTACCCAACATGTTGACCTCTAACTAAACTCATACATATATAATCCCTCAAGGGACTTGATTCCCTTGATGAATACAACCATAACTGAAAACCAGCTTAATATATCTATCGAATACATGTTTAGGAATATAACATATATCCACATAATGTCAGACAAAATCTAGGTTAAGAAGACTTCTTGTATTCAAAGCATTCAATCATTTGGAATTGCAGTTTCCAAACATAACCAAATGAATTCTCACCCAATTCCTCTCTCTTACCTTTACCTTACTACAACTAAGTCTTACTATGTATTGTCACATCACCTAACTGATAGTTATATAAACAAGTCAACTATTATTGTGTCATGTTAATACCAAGTATGTCTCCTTACAATTGTTTACACATGTCATCCACATGTTCCAAGGATCAAAACATCATTTCTATTAATTGAAATCAACTTTTCCCAAGACTAACAACAAGGTCATAATAATCTAACAATAATTAATCATACTACTATAACTAGAACCTACCTACACTCAAGAGCATATCAGTTGTCTCAACACATATGTGTTAGTACAACTGTCTTAAAATAAGATCATTCCTTCATACAATCTTATAAACACATATTCATATCATGCAAGTAATCAAACATTCATACAATCGATAGACGACATAATAGACACCAAACACTCAAACACCAAATAAACGACATAAGGAAACTCATACCTTAATGTATCTCAAGGGAGGTTATCTTGTATGCACAATAAATCTATATTAGCATGATATAGCTTCACAACATATCAACTCAAACATAAATAAGGTCATGATATCCATAACAGTAACTAGCTAACATGTTCACATCATAAACTTGTAGAAATCTTACCTGTAGAACAAACCGATATATGCAATGTCCTAAAGCATAATACTTGCTCTACTTCTACAAAAAATTAAGCAACAGCATAATCAAATTCATGAGCAACATCAAGTAGAAACATGCATAACTGATCAAGATAAATAATCACACATAACACAAGATATATCCAAGGGAAAGCACCAGCGTAAAACCCCAACCATGTATTATCAATCAAGTGGAAATCCTCTTCA
>APFE030381796.1:226228-238734 GCA_000404065.3 Pinus taeda | reverse complement strand
ATTAATTATATATTAGTTAGTTAGATTAATGTTAATTAATAATTAGTTTAGTTTACGGTTAATAATTAAATTAGAATTAATTAGAATTCAAATTAGATTTTTAATTAAAACTTTGATTTTTAGCCCAGCAACAGAAATTCCAGAATTATGCCAAAATCGACTCACCAACTTTGGAGGCCCATAGATTGAGTTTTATTTGGCCAAATGAGGCCCAACACGGCTCATTGGAAAGATAAAATCAAGGAGAATATTTCTTAGGAGGTTTCACTAAGAGATTTGGTCATTTATTGGGTAAAAAATCAAGCAGAAGATCAAGCTACGAATTTCTAAAACAAAATCAATTTTCTGAGTTTTATTTTCTGCATTTTCATTTGTCCAGGCCTCTTTTCAATGCAGATCCATTGGTCAATAATATCCTTGACCAATCAAACCATCTCATGCATCAATAAAAAAATTTCATTTTATTTTCAATTATTTATTTAATTGAATTTGATTGGATTTATTTTAATTGCCAGAAATGATATTTTGATTTTATTGTTGCATCTTAATTCATTTTGATTTCTTTTTGCAAGAAAATAGTAGAAGAAATATGGAGAAAAAGATCTCAATCAATGAGAAGGCTCCAACAATTAAAGATTAGAATTTTGAGCAAATAAAATTGGATTTGACAGATTTCTCTTCAACAAACTTTCCTCTCAAGAATTCCTTCACAAATATTATAAATAACAGATTGCAGAATGTAATAGGGGGTTGCTCTCCTCTGCAATTTTAGACTTCTAAAAGCACCACTGTAATAGGAATTTAGAGTTGTAAGAGGGAAGAGAGAAAATCTCAGATCTGGGGATTATTGAGGATTTTTCCTTTGTATCTTGAATCATGTATGAGGGGCAGAGTTTGCACTATTGTGGCTCTAGTTTTGAAGGTAGAAGTTCAAGCAATGTAAAGAACTATTGGAGACCAAGGTCAAAGAAATGTATGCAATAAATTGGTATTTCTAATACCACTGTTTCAAATATCAGTTTCATTCTTATGGTAACAAGAATGTCTCATTTTATTCATGTTTGTGCACTCTTGTCAATATAGGTAATTTGTCTCAATCTTGTTATTATGCATCTCTGTTCTTATGAATTAAAATCTGATTTCTGAGTAACTATTTACTTAGAAATCTGTCTTATAAAACTGATTTATTGAATGGTAATGTATTGTGAACTATTTCCACATATTATTGTTTAATTATTGGATTTACTGATATGATAATCAATACCATTTTTTTGAACTACTTTCGGGAATGTTGTTGGTTTATTATTTCAGTTGATCGATCTCAATAGGATGTGTTTTGGTATCCATAATATCAGTTAATTGAACTACTTCATTAATTTGATATTCATTATAAGCAAGACATGTTTAAATCCCAATATTTTAATTATCTTGCTCTTAGTTGGGTTAGATCTATATTTGCCTAATTAAGATAGGATTTAGATTAGTTTCTTTTGCTTGCATTATGGAATAAACTTGCATTTAGAGTAATTTCTATATTCTTTTAAGTCCTCTTCTTGAAGAGGAAAAACTTTAGTTGTGGCTTGGCTGAACCCAAATCATCTTAAGGGTCATTCTCTTGCCTGATCAGCAAGAAGAAGTGATCTGATATCCCTGTCTATTGGTAGTTAAAGATACATCATAAACCAATAGCGATAGGGAGAAGGTAACTGGACCTAGTTAAACTAGTCGGAGCCACTTATCCAAACGAAAAAGGAGCTGCTTTAAGGTCTAAACCGGGTGGTTATCCCCCATTGTTGTTGCAGCAATTTTCGAGGCATCAACAATAGGTCAAGCCAAATTAGCACAAAACATAATAACATAAAGATCTTAGCTACAATGACCATAATCATCACACTTATGACCATATTACATATAACAAATAGTTATTATCATTCATGACTATCCGACACTTGTGCATATGACTACACTGATCAAATAGCATTTATCATACATGTAACCATAATAATAATAGAATGAAAAGCATATAAGTAACCCTAATTCTTATAACAACCATGAACCAAATACTTGCATGCCAAACATACAAACCTATATGATGATATTCTCTTACCTCGAGGTCCAGTGTTTCAACCTCACTTTGATGATCTACATCTCTTGCTTCATCTCAGCTAAGACATTAGCATCATAACATACCAATAGTATCATGATGACACAAGACCACAACAATGACCACCATAATGCATCTTTTACCTACTATATAGGCATAACCATGACCATGACAATGTGTGCATAACAACATATAGACATTGACACAAATAACAAATGCATACACAACCAACATGCATTAATGAAAAACACATCCTAACAATAACATCATCAACTCCTACATGTCAACATGAATGTAACAATGACCACTACCATTCATACATAATAAGAACATATATAACCTACATGCATGCATGTCAAACACATTATGCCCATCTAGTCCAAGTGTTGAACCATGCTTTGATACCATTCTGTAACACCCTCCTTCCACATTTACCAAAGTTAATTGGTACGATGGGGTAAACATGTAACGAGAAGCTACTATGATGTGATCAAAGTCCCTATGTACAGTTAAGGAAGTGCAACCGAAAAAACAAAACCATTATGACCTTCCACACATGCTACAAAAACTTCAGAAGCCAACCAACCTTTCCAGGTGACTGTTATGAAACTAGCTCACAGAAAGATAGAAAAGATAGATTAACGCCTTAGAATTCAGCCTCTTTGAGGGGGCAACCTCCTTTACATTACATAAATGAACAATTTTTCGATGATACAAATGAAAAGACCTCCTTTCTATATATAGGAGTCTAAGGGGTCATAACATAATCAGAGCCGACATAACAATAATAATGTAGGGCACAATAATAACAATAATGGGCTTCTATGGGGCACAATAGTAACAATATGGGCACTACATGGGTACATCAATATAATAAGTGGGTTGTACTAATAACAATAAGGGGTTGCACTAGTAGTATAGGGGCCTAACAGTGACCAACCCCTGAGACAACTTGAAATTTTATTGATTTGGATGCTTAGCCGCTCCCATGACAAGACATGCATGCGACTGAGGAATTCCAATCACTCCCACAACAAGGTATCCTAGGAACGGTGGACTTTTTCAACTAGATCTGAGCGAGCGACCCCATATTTTGTGTCAGTTTTTCAGGGCCAGGACTTAGGCCACTGCCCATAACTTTATGAAACTTTCAAAAATGATAAATAACAATGTAATAAGGATACTACTACAATCATTTGTACAATTACTTTATCTTACCCATACTAGACATGATAGGAGTTTCATCAAACATATCACCATTGTAATCTACAATTCATAACAACATATATGAGCATAGGGGTCTCATACTTATCTGAGATTCGGAAAGAATAATTGTTGCTCTATCATGATAGCTGCATTATCATATATTAGGTCATATATCAATTGTATATTCATTTTAAAATCAAAACATGATGAGATCCATACATCAATTCTATCATAAAACATACTCATAACAAGCATATAACCAACATAAATAACAAGGATATAACAACCATAATAATCACATATAAACTAGTATATTTACACATGAAATACCAAATAGAAAGAGCTCTTATTAATGAATGCAAAAGTCAACCAGGTTTAGGACTTCCATGAACCAACCAACCATAGATTGGTTGAACCAAATCTTTCTTTCATCCAATCACCCTCGTTCCATATTCCAAACATGCATGTGGGACTCAAAACCAAATCAATCCAGGTTTCCTCAAGCTTTACCTCAATCCACACCGGATCACTTGTCCCTAAACAACCATGGATGCCACTGGATGTATCCACATACATCGTGACTAATTTGCATGTCTTCTAGTCTTTAGGCTTTACCATATATAGTGGCATACAACGGTCGAGCATTCCTATGCCTAATCAAGACTCCACCCTCCAGGCTTTACCGTGTATCTTGTCATTCACCGATCGAGGATTACTGGACCTGGTCAAGGGAACACACCTCTAGGATTTATCGTATATCATTTCATTCACTGGTCAAGGATTCCTAGGCCCATCGAGGCACACAAAATATGGTTTTACCGTAATTCTGCCTTCTCTGGTCCAGGGATTCCTAGGCTTTCTGTTATTTCTTTTAGATACTACCTCAATCAGTTTCAAACCCATCTAGAAATATAGCTCAACCAAATATAAGAGAACCCATCACACCATGGCTATCCGAAAATGGAAAGGCAAGGCTAAAGAACATTTTCACACCTGGAAAAACGCATGTCAATGGCAGCAAGAAAACCAAATACAAACATACATGTACCATGCATGCCAAATCTAGCAAGGAAATCACACATGAAAATCTATACCTGCAAATAATTTCGTTGTAACTGCTAGATGTTGCTCTTGCTTGCTTGATCTTTTCTTTCCTTTGCCTTCTTAGCCCTTCCTTTTCTTTCCTTGATCCAATGCTAGAGTGCTCCAATAAAACTATAATTGTGTGAGAGAGAGAATAGAGAGAGACAAACATCCAAAATTGAATTGACAAAAGGTTACCCACTGATCTTCATAAACATTTTTATTAATGAGGCCTCTAATTTCTTCAATTTTCCACTATTTTCCTTAAATTTCCTCCTCACATGCAACTTGTGATCTTTCACCTTCCTTTTCTCCTAATTTCCATTATTTCCATAAATAAAATGTTAATTAATGCCTCATGACTTTCCAAAGCCTTTTCCTTTTCCAGATTCCTTAGCCACAATAAACCAAATGATCACCCACACTAGGATGTTTTTCCCAACACTTAGCTTGGAATACATGTCCCATGACCTTGGTATTATTTTTTCCTTTATTAACTTTATTACATGGATTTTTAACTAGGGTTGTTACAGACCAAATATCTTGTGAAGGAGGGAAATTGGAAGTGTTGGTTAGGGAAGGATAAGTGCAGTTTCTAAGGAGGTCTAGAATCCTGAATTAGAGCTCTCATGACATCTACAGGAAGTCCTAACTATGGGCTGAAATCTTCAAAGAGTGTGTAAAGGATTCAAGGAATATCTCAGGGCTATCATAACAACCTTAAGGTGTGTGTTCATTTCTTTCAAGGTTAATGGATTCTAGGTGTATGGACATACTTATATGGAAGTGACCTTGTGACTGTAATATATGGTAGCATTATTTATGTGAGTATATGGCAGTGATTGTGTTTATGGAAATGATATATGGCCTCCTGATAGTATGGTTTTTATAGTGATATAGGACAAAGGTACTTATATATACCAAATACCCTTGATCCATATGACAATGATGAATTTCAGTTATCCATATGACAGTTGTAATATTGATGTGTGTTAGTGCCTTTATGATATATGTGATAGTGTATGACAGTGATGTGTGATAGTGCCTCTATGACAAATGTGACAATGTATATGGCATTGATGTGTATGATAGTGATGTTTATTACCATGATGTATATGGCAGTGATGCTTATGACAACATTGATAATAATTCTTGTGACAAGGATAGGAAGGCTAGTGAATACCTCCTTGAGAAGTATGTCTGTTGCTATCTTATGAGGATATAGTATGATCTAGGTATGGCCCTATGTGGTCTAACATGATTGATAATGAAATACTTATGTCTCATTATATTCATACATTATATCATCGTTGAACATTTGATGAATATTTGAGAATGAAGATACTTTGTCACTTTTCAATTATGTGATTTCCCCAAGTTCTACATCATTTTTCAGACAAATGGTCCAGGATATTTAATAAATATCCTTGATCTTCTTACTTTCCTTAATTTTCTTACTTTCCTTGATCTTCTTACTTTGATCGAGAAGAATTTTCTTGGGTTTCCCCCTTGTGGACCTTTTCCCTCGTCTCTAACCTAAATTTTGGTGTATCTATTGTGCATGTTTTTCTTCTATTGTTCCTTATTGTTATTTTGCATTGTTGTTGTTATTTTCTGTCTAAATAATTTCTAATGATATGATGTTATGAGGTCCTTCACTGCTCCTTAAATCAATTTAAAACATATCAATTTGGTATTTTATGTTGTGACTTATTTTCTAAGATGTTTCAAGTTGTGAAATTTTACCTCGGGTAAAAATCTCAAATTTTGGTTCGCCATACTTTTGGTGATATGTCATGTGGAAGTTTGGATTTTTGAATGGTCCTAAAATGAGTTTCAAATAGGTCAATTGGAAAAAAAATATGTGGTAACTAATTTTTTGGAAATTTCGGACTATGAAATTTTCAGAGATCTGAGGAGACATATAGAAATGTCTTAGGTAAAAAATTCAGAGTTAGACTTGAAAAATTGTATACATGGCATGTTGTACAAGTTTGTTCTTGGTAATATGTCAAAATAAATAATATTTTGGATAGTTACCATACATTTTATTTGGATATTCAAATTTGGTCAGACTTGATGAAGGTAAAAGTAGTGAGAAGACCTAGTGAAAGGCAGAAGCAGTAAGCAAACCTAGTGAAGTTTCAAGCAACAAGCAAACCTAGTGAAGGCTAAAGAAATGCGCGGACCTGGTGAAGGCAGAAGTAGCAAGAAAACTTTGTGAAGGTAACTTGAAAGTTATTATCTATTGAAGAATTTATATCACTAAAGAAGAGTTGTAATTGAGAGTTCTTGTTTAAACAAAAAAAATGGTGTCTCTTACTAAGTTGGTGCTTATAATTGAGGATTGGTATCTCTAGTAGGTTGGTGTTTACAAGTATTTGCGGTAGTATGGATTGGTTTCTAAAAATATTTGTAGCAATAGATCTGCACCTACAAACATTTGTAGCAATAGGTTTGCACCTCCAAACATTTTTAGCAATAGGTTTGCACCTACAAAGAAATATAAAAAGAATTTTTGTGGTTTTCTCCTAAAACTATTCCACGTAAATATTTTGTTCCATGTTTTGCAACTGATATATCCCATATGTAAGTGTTTTCTTATCATTCATGAATGTTTAAATAAGTAAAAATTATCTTATATTGATTCACCCTTCCCCACATATAAGCATGTGCTCAACAATATGCCAACTAGAGATGGTAGTTAAGCAACAAATAAGTAAAAAGAGAAAAAGAAAGGGTCCAAATATAATCATCACCACACTGACCTATTAAAATTAGAATATGTTGACATACATGTTTGTGACTTCGGTTCGAGAAAGAGGGGATATTTTTCTCTAGGACCACAAAGATTATTAAGATGTTGCCACACAAGAAATAGTAGCAAGATGGGAGTCTATTGAACTTGGTTATAGATATACAAGGTTTTTCACATCTACAATGTTGGGCATACATGTTCATAGATGGTGGATTGGTTGATAATAGAGAATAATATGGGTCATCTACATCTTCACCCAATCATTCATTTGAACATGGTGTAGATTCTAATGGTGTGCCAAAATATATAAGTCAATTTGAATAAGTGTAAAACATTTTATGTATTTTTTTATCAATATGAAGTTTACATTATAACTTGAAAGGGTTGTCTTAACTTGCATATGATCTTACATGAAGTTTTGAGTCATTTCTATGTTTGTTGGATCATATGTTTCCATTATGAACAACATAACGAAATTTCTTAGCTCATTTGTTTTGAATATCAACAATGCAACAATAACTTTAACAACAGTATATCTCAATATTATGTTGACTTTTGTCATATATAATATATATATATAATTATATAATATATATATATATTCATGAGTTTTGATTATATGGAGATATTGTCATGCCATTATGTATTATATTGGAGTGATAAACGACCCCTAAAAGAGTGAACATTTTAGAGTTGATTTTATGGTTTTGTTTGACCAGTGATGATTTTCTAGACTACAAGTTTAATCCCCCACTGAAAACAGGGTGCTATTAATTTTATTGGAATTATACAAATTATTCAGATTCATGTTTAAAAACACTTCCAAGTTCAGCCTAAACAAAATAAGGTGCTACTACTAATAATACTTTTCAATTTGATGATTGACTTTTAAGCTTTGGTTGAAATAATACCAACTATTAAGGTTAAGATTTCAAATTAGCTATAATTTTAACTTTAAAAATCAAAAGGATCTTGGTAGAACCCTTTTGATTTAGGTGTTGATTTTTAAAGTTTTTCTTAGTAATGATATTAAATTTTTATTAGTTTTTAATACCATACTTAAAAAATGTTATAATTTTAACCCTTTAAAAAAAGGTGCTACTAGTGTCACCAATTTTTTATTTATGGATTGATTTTCATGTTTTTTGGCACAAAAATATGGATTTTAAGTGCGAGAGTTTTCATTTTGAGGTCACAATTCTTGTTAAGCTAGTAACTTTATTGGTCTTTACCCCTCAACCAAGTGAAGTGTTCCATTATTTTACCTTTTTTTCCACACTTATGGAGGAAAGGGTTGTTACACAACAAATATTTGTGAAACCTCAACCATTTTTGCTACCTTTTGGCTTATTTTATGATTATTTTAGAATAGCACTCCCCCTAGTAGAGTATTTTTATGTATTGTGGAGGCTCCTTGGAAGGAATTCTTGTGGATTGTTTTACAAGGCTCATACCCTAGATAAAGAGAACATCCACCTTGAGGAAGAGACATGTAGCATAGCCACAACTCATAGGTAATTATTTTATGCAGTGTTTGACTTGTCATTGGGGGGTAGTTATGGGATTTTGGTATATTTTTCATTTTCCTTAGAGAGATAAGTGGATCTAGAATCCACAAATATATTTTTTATCGTAAATGAAGTTGAGCTAGACTCCATATAAAGTGTAGCCCTTCCTCATTTGGATGGATGGTTTGATTTGGGAAGATTCATCGTGATAATTTAGTTGAACATATTTTATGAAGAAAATCGAAAGTTATGGGTGCTTTTTTGTAGATTTGTGGATATAATTTGCTAAATATTAAGAATGAAATCTAGTTTCATCAAGTGTGTTATGGAGGGATTAAACTAGGTGACTTCCTTCCTTGTTTAGAAGAGTGCATATGTGGTTTATGTCCTTCATAAATTCGTTTTTCTTGGTGTTTGAAATGTTAAATGAAGTTTATATTCCTTGATTAGAATTGGTTGCAAATTTGCATCCTTTAGGAGTAAACACACCCTCATACATATTTGAAAACACTCCTCCATTAAGGTTCTTGAACTTAAAATTATGCACTACAAGAAGCTAAGGCTAGTTTTTTGGCATTTTCTTGAATCCATTAACAAGCTATTAAAACTTGAAAACAAAAATGGACAATATTGATGACAATTTTGAGAGTAATGATGTTAAAGGTAACCATGAATACATTTGCATAAAAGGTCAATAATTAAGCAATTGATGGGCCACTTGATGAATATTTTCTTGTGGAAACTAAGGTGGATAGGCCATACACAAAAGAACTACCATAAAAAAATTCAATCAATGATAAAAATTTATGTTTTGCTGACTTCAACAAATAACTATTAGATCCATGGTGGAGTTGTTCATGGCATGTTCAAGCATATTGGAATATTTTTGTTGTAAATTGATGGTGATTGATCCTCTCAAATCTAGATCTCATGGAATCTAAACATGGGGATCTCTTCAATGTATTTGGGAGGCAAGCAACCTCCTCTCTTCACAAGAATGTTATAGCAAAATTGAACCGACTATGTGGAGACTCTTTGATCACTATGTGACAAAATTGATGGATATCTTCACCACCTTATTGCACTATATCTTTTGTATCCTTGGATATGTGTATAGCATCCATAGATCTGTAATTGTATGTCCATATCTCACATCTTTGTTCATTTCCATGTTCCAGCAAATGTTTGGAAAATAGTAGTGTTTCCAACTTAACATTAAGGAGCAACATAATTGTCAAATTCTCATATCTCATTTGAATCCAAATAACTTAAAAGAACTTAAATCAACAACCCTTTTTTTCTATCTATATTCACATATGGAAAAGACTAAGGAAACTTTGAAAAATCTTAAGAAAAACCTTCAAATGACATAGAATGGGATGAAGCAGTGAGTAGATCAACATTGAAGTGGAAGACAATTTGAGAAGGGCGTTTTGGCCTTTTTGAGACTACAACTTTATCAACATTATACTCTTAAACAAAAAAGAATTAGAAAATAGCTCCAAATGTTATGGACACTACAATATTCTTCACAAAATTAGAAAAGAGGTTTATGAGTTAGTTTTCCCTTCTTTTCACATTCATAAGGTTTTTCATGTATCTCACTTGAAAAAGGTTCCAAGACAAACTATGACAGTGCAGATGGAACTTCCATAATTATATCAATAAGAGAAGTTGATATTTAACTAGATAGACTTATTTATCGACAATGTCTATTTGTTATGAAGTACCTAATAAAGTACAGAAATATGCCTCTAGAAGAAGCTAGATGGGAAGATGAACAATTTATGAAGAAACATCATCAATTGAAAGCTTTGAAGGAAATGTTTTTATAAAGATATAGCAATGTTATGGCCCTAATCCTTATTCATTACTCAAATATTAGTTATCGTTAGGTCAACTTAGTGGTATGTTACATCACGCTCGCTTTATCTTATATTAATAATAAACGAGATTCATATATATAGACATATTGTCTTGTGCATTGAATATATTGTAAAACGATGTTAACCCTTGAAGTAGCTTCTTAATCATTGACTCTTTATTATTCCAAAGGCATGGAGTTATTTTTTCTTCCTAATTTTTTGTTATTTCGAGAATTTGGTCCTCAACTCACATGATATGAGGCCTCACTTTTCGGTGATTTTCATCACATACAGATTGAAGATTTATAGGTTGATGGGGAAATTCATTGATGTAGGGGAAATCATTAATATATTTTTGTGGATGGTGTCTCCTCATGGTTATTTTTTACTCTTTATTATTCCAAAGTCATGGAGTTATTTTTTCTTTCTACTTTTATGTTATTTGGAGAATTTGGTCCACAACAACTCACATTGTATGAGACCTTATTTTTTGTGATTTTCATCACTTACACATTAATTTTTATTTTTTTTAAAGTTCGGTTGCTATATTAGATTCTGAAAAATTCTAGGAGTTCAGTCTCCTCTGGTACATGATATGCCATTGTTTGTCTTGATCAAGGGGTTTACAAAACGAGACTACCTCCTTGATCCTTGCTTTGCTGCTTTTACTACTGCCTAGAACTGTGCTACTATAGATTCTGATAAAAGAAAATAACAAAAAGATGCATCTACAGTACATTTAATCTATCATTATATGTTGGATGTGTCTCGCTGTAGATTCCTCTGGCTGATCATCTTTTGCTTCCTGCTTAACGGTAGAAGAGATGGTGGCAACTACATTTCTCTTGTCCATCATATACTTGAGAATGGATATGGATTCCTCTGCATGAGCGCAGCGATTGGTAAGCTGCCTAAACTGCTCTTGAAGGGATGATGCTCTGTGCATAAACAGCTGTATCTCCACCTTATATTTCTCAGTCATGATAAGGTCTTCTTCATAGAGCCTCCGGTTCTGCTCTTCAAGACGTCGGTCATGTTCTTCCAATCTTGCTTCCAGGAGTTTTTGCTTATCATCTAAGACAGTCTGTTGAGTCCTTATTTCCTCAAGTTCTGCCTGCAGGTCTGCACAGTGCAGGCAATCCTCGTTGCGCGCCATATTTGGGGAGAGGGTGTGGTAGGTGAAGATGCTGAGGATAGAGGCGCGGTAGGTAAGGAACTTATGAGTGTTTTGAGATGGGCTGTCAAAGTCGCGAGGAGTGTTGTAACGAGCGGGAGAGTGGAAATAGCCGCGGTTATCCTATCGGCCCTACTTGAGTAGCGGGAGTTGAAGGAGGAGATCCAACAGCGCGTAGTCGAGGAGAGGGTATCAAAGGACCAGGTGCTGAGAGAGAAGATGCAACAAATGGAGATTGAGATGGAGGAAGAGGGATTAGCGGGGCGGTACTGAGAAGCGGATGGGAATGGAGGAACAGAGAGGTTTACTGAAGGGTGAGTGACCTCACTAGCTCTGGCTTTTGAGTTCCTGATAGACACAAATGCATTGGTTAGAATGAAACAATACAGGAATTGAAGAAGTGATACCAGAGTGGAGTCTCGCCAATCGCTCCGAGTAAGCTCACTCATTCCCAGTTGGGACTTCTTCACTGTGCCTTTATCGCCAAGTGAAAGCTGATGAATGTTGCTTTGGGAGCAGAGGGGCAGATTTATAGGTTGAGGTGAGCTGTGATCAGGATCCCAAGAATGACCCTGGTTCACGAGAAGGATATTGGCCTGAACCAAATCCTTCACAAAATCCTCCGTCGCTGATCCTATTCTGTAAATGCCGGCGTTGATTTGATTACTGATGCTTGTGCTCAAGTGTTTACTGTTGTCTGGGGTCGGGTGAGCCTGCTTTTGTGTGCTGAGGTTGCAGAAGAGTGTCCTGCTTCTAAAATGTCCTTTTCCATCGCACGCTTGATTGATCAAGCACTGCAGGACTATGC
>APFE030381796.1:197206-216904 GCA_000404065.3 Pinus taeda | reverse complement strand
AAATTGTGAAGAGGAGGAAGAAAAGGATCAAGAAACATCAAAAGAAGAGGATATACACCAAGAACCAACCCTAAAGAAAGAAGAAATGAATCTGACCATATCTTGTAGTACATTTGCGGGAATTACCACTCCTCAAACTCTCAAGATAGATGGACAAACAAAGATAGTGAACAATTTTTTGAAAGGATATCTTAGTTGTTTTGTATCTGATAAAAAAACACAATGGGTTAAGTGGTTACCTCTGGTTGAATGGTGGTATAACGCTTCAACAAAAATGACCCCATTTATGGCACTTCATGGATATCATACACCATCCATTACATCATCTCTAAGAGAAAATTCTAAGGTTCAAGCAATGGAATATCACATCAAGCATCAACAACAAGTTCTCCAACTCTTAAAGGATAACCTCACTTTCACACATAATTGAGTGAAACAACGAGAAAACAACAATGCGGCGAAAGAAGTTTGGATGTAGGCAACTGGGTATTTTTACAGCTACAAGCATAGAAACAAATATCCCTCAAAGAAAGCTATGAAGGATAACAAATTATCACCAATGTACTATGGTCCTTACAAGGTGTTGCAAAATATTAGTACTATGGCATACAAATTGGATCTTCCTGCATCTTCTCGAGTGCACCCATTTCTCCATGTTTCATGCTTAAATAAGGTTATAGGTGACAAGCTCCCAGTTCAAACAATATTGTCGAAACTTGATGAGGAAGGAAAAATCATATTGGAACCTGAAGCAGTCACTGAAACAAGAACCTGATAGCTACGAAATCGATTAATTTTAGAGTATCTCATCAAGTGGAAGAACTTACCCACTGAAGATTCCACATGGGAGGACAATAATTTTATACAGAAGCATCTAGAACTATGAAAGCATTGAGGACAACACTTTTTGAAGGAGAGGGGCATGTTAGGTCCCTATACTAATAGTGTAGCCCCTTATTGTTATTAGTGAAACCCCCTTATTGTATTTTTGTGCCCATGTAGTCCCCATATTGTTATTATTGTGCCCCATAGAAGACCACTATTGTTATTGTTGTGCCCTTACATTATTATTGTTATGTCAACTCTTATTATATTGTGACCCCTTATATTCCTATATATAGAAAGGATGCTTTTTCATTTGTGTCATCTAATAATTGTTCATTTGTGTAATGTAAAGGAGGTTTCCCCCTCAAAGAGGCTTATTTTTAAGTCGTTGATCTATCTCTTCTTCTATTTTGTGGCTTGGTTGCATAACAACTACACGGGAAACCCTAATTTTGGTTGTGTGGTCCTACTTCCCGACACCAAATGTCTCACTCCCTACCATTCATTGTAATCCCTTTTCATATTTTCCCCATCTGGGTCCACATTTATCCATTGTGTCCACAAGGTGTCAGCCTCCCCTTCCCCTTTCCCACGCCTCGGGTCAAGACTGGAACAATGTCGCAGAGGTTGATGCAGCTAAAAATAAATATAGAATCATAATATGGCCACATAAAATAGGAAATTTACCATAAAATGCGAAAGATGGTCGAGACAAAATAAATAAATAAAAAATATTGCATGGGAAAAATCCAAACATGAGATCTACCCCCTATCATTATGGCCATCACCCTAGTTCCTAAGGTCCCTATGAGTGCCCCTTGCATCATTAAGGAACCCATGAATGTCCCAACCCTAGGTGGGTGATGAATTTCCCCAGCTTAATGGGGTAATCACTGTTATATATTACATATCATGCTATCATCCCCTTGAGCCCTAAGTAGTAAAATGAAGAAAAATCAATAAAAGGAAAAAGGAAAATGAATAAGGGTGCAAAGGACAATGTAAATCATGTACCACAATTTCTCCCTCCTTACATTCATACACCTAAGGTGTGGGTCTCCCTCATCATAGCTTCCCTTATACCATGGCATGTGCTTGGAGCCTTCCCCTGCTTTGCTCCATCATTATTTCACATGACACATGTCATTTGAAGGGTGTACCTTGGACATGTAATTCCCTTAGAGGTTGAAACCACCTAATAGGGTCCTTAATTAATCTCTCCTACTGAGGAAGGTAACACCAACATGTTTAAAGCCCCAAATTTGGAAGGAAAACCCACTATGAATTGTCCACTTTTTCCCTTGATTAACAAATTTATTTACTCAATTGCATTAATGAATAATTGTATTAGAAGTTGAGGAGAGGCACTGGATCTTATAAATGATTGTAGGTGGAATTTCATCTTGGACTTGGCCTCCCTATACGAGATACAATCCCTCTAGAGGATCACAATGTCATTTGTAGGGTGAGTGTTGAGATTCATGGGCCTCCATCCATGTAGATCATTGATTGCCATGCCATGGGCTTATTGGCACCACCATTTTCTTGCACTTGCCCTAGTTATTCAGATATTATGACGCACCTAGACCACGTTGACCAACCAACCACAAATTGCACCCAACACTTGGCAATTGATCCAGGGCCCAGATGAAGTTATGTCTTTCATAGGGAGACATGGGAGAGCATGTGTCATCTTCTAGCCCTTGTTGATGGAGCCTCAACTTGATTTTAAGACACTTGGAGACCCATTGGACCCATTTGGAGCCCAAATAGGTGTTTGGAGATATTTTACAGTATATGGAAGTAATCCTCCTCTTTATAATCATATTTTAGGCCCTCATTCTCACCCATATCACATGAGGCCTCAATGTTGCCCCTCTAAGCCTCCACATTAGCATTGTGTGGACTTAAGAGGGCTAATTCAATTTACTTTTTGAGCTATCATGGTGGGCTTGTAACCATGGTTGGGTTACTTATCACATTAGGCAAAAAAATGGGGCTTTATCATTCATATTTTCTACTATGAGAACTTGTAAAAATAGGAGAGAGCTAGTCTCTCCCTATCATCACTTGAATATGGATATCTCTCCTTGAGAATTTTTCATTTCTTCTTGGTTTACTATTGGATATTTATTGATTCATTTCGATATTTTTGGAGCCAAAATTTTCATCTATCTTGGATCTATCTTCTTCTTCTTTGGTTGGATATACCTCTTTTCATCTTGTAAGTGCTAAATTCCATCAAATATCTCTCCTAATCTCAAATGTGTGGAATTGTTGTAAATGATTGAATACTCTTGTTCCCTAATTCTTATTGAATATCATTGAAAAGTTCATTTGATTGGAAATTGTACATGTTACTCATTGTATGGCAAGTAGATGAATGTTTCTAGTGGATTGGAATTAAATTTTATACCATTAAAAGCCATAGAAATTGGATAGGTAAATGTTGAAAGGTGTATGCTAGGGCATCATTTTTCAGCCTCCTTGAAGACAATATTGGCCAAATTTTCAAAGCACGTGGACTCCACAACCCAAGAGTATGGCACTAATCCAAGGAAAGTTGGTGATCACCTTCATTTCTCTACTCTATTTTTCATTTTTTTTTAATTGTAGCCCCTTCCCTAGATAGCTTTCTAGGGCTTGATGTGAATTACATTAGAAAGGAGATCTTGCAAAACCACTTGGGCAGCCTACTATGTAACTATTTCTCCTAACTCTCCTCCAAATTGAGACAATTCCCACAGTTGGATTGTGAGAAAACTCAAACCCTAGTTGCATTCCTCAAAATCATCTTGAACGTCTTGGTAGAAGGCCTTATTAAGGGTTTTGGGCATAGTACTCGGTGGAGTAAATCATTTGAAACCCTCTCCCTAAACCACTTTTACCTAGTAAGCTCATAGGAGGTCTTCTTCCCCAGGATTAGTCATAAACCCTAAATCTTGTGTGGACCCAATATAGGTCTCTAAAATATAGTTGAATATTATCTTGGAAGTAATCGATCATCTTAAAGAGCTTCTGGAGTAGTCCTAATCATATTTCGAACCTTGACCTTAGGTCCCCTTATTATCGTTGGATATTATTACCCTAGGTCTAGGTCTCTTCACAGGCCTTTCTTGGAGATCCTTTAGCTTCTTTAGAAGCACTGAACCTTATTTTGAGCCTTTCCTTTGAATGGGTCTTAGAAATCACATCATACCTTCTCATTGACCCTACCATCATTGGTTATTTACCTCGTAGCGGGACTTCTTCCATCGGTGAAAGTCCATAAAGAGAAGGGGACTCAGGCTGTAGTGACAATGGGCCTTTGTCTCGAATGTTGTTGTTTCCTCTATCTTTTGCCTCTTTACAAGGCATGTTAGTTTTTGCAGCAACATTTTTTAGGTCATTGTCGAGGAAACGAGACATGTATCTTGTTCCTATATGACATCATTGATATACGCTTTTGGTGACTCCATTGGAAGAATGAAGCCCTAGTTATTCATTGAACTTTAAAGACAATGCTTGCAGGGTGAAGCAAGCATCTCTCAAGGCATATTTGAATTTTCCCTAAATACTCCTACATAATTGATATGTGTAACCTACTAGGATGTCTTATTTTGATGAAATCCCTGCCTTTGACATTATTGGCTTCCTTGGAAACCTAATCATATCACCTGGAATACCATACGTGGGGTGCCAAAGTTTGATGTTGATCCACTATCTTCAATTAATCATGTGGCAATATTTTCCACATACGCCTCAAAAGTTGAGGTGGCTCCTCATGTTGTCCTCATAATGGTGTTCATGAGATCCCTCCATAGTCATCATCCATGGTTATATAATTGCAAGCCTGTGAGCATCTCACTAATTGAAGCATTGTTTGATAGCTTCCTTGAGCATGTTCGAATTGGGAACAAGATTTCCAAGCATTAGATATTCAAGAGGAAGCCTTCGTTGAGCATGAGAAAGATCTTGGAAAAGATGACCCCACTACCCCTTTGAACATTGACATTAGTGATTACTTGCATATTGAGGAAGGGAAGTGGGAGATCAATGGCCATTTCTTTGGAAAAGACCCTATTTATGATATTGATGATGATACTTGTAGGACTTTTGTCTTGCCTTATTATTCATATCATCAAGATGAGGTAACTATTTCCCAGCCATAAGTTGGTAATGGTGGGCATGATGGTTTTCTCTTTTCAATATGATCCTCATGATGAGTATTATAGTTGTGATGATCTTCCTTTCCAGTCATCTCCTTTTTCTTCCCATCATGACCTTAGGGCTACTATAAAGTGTGACATCTCTAAAAAGGACCATGATGAGGATCATATCCCTGAGGTAGCCCCTCATCAAAGTTTCATGAGCTTGATTGTAGATATATCTATCTTTTGGTTGGAAGAGAGGATCCAATGGTGCAAGTTGTGTCCCTCTTTTCCTTCCTCATCTGTAATCTATAATGTATGGTCATTTTGTTTTCCCACCTCCCACCCTAGTGACTTATCGCATCAGTGCCATGATTGTCATGTTTTATCTCACGTATATATCATAATGAGTCATAGGGTTAGGAAATCTGATATTAATATGCTAATATGTTGGTTGCATTGGCTCTATGATTACACTTAGCACTTGCATAATCTAACATGCCCGTTAGAGTAGGATTCATTGCATATTGATTTTTGCATAGCGAACATCATCATTTTTTTTTCTCATGCTAGGTTAGGTGCATTTAGATTAGAATTGCATTTTAAAGTAGATTTTATTTCATGTTGGTTTTATTATATTATGAAAGCATGGGTGATCAAAGTACGCCTTCAACACATGTTTCCCTCATTTGCTTGTATGTGATGTGATAGTAATAGGCCTATGCTCCCATGAGATTGTTGGTGTTCTCATGACCTCCCGGTTTGAGTACATGTTTCGTGTACTTTACTCAAATCTCATGTCCCAATTGGAGACAAATGTTACCCACCACTTGTGGGTGACCCTTATAGAAGAAATTTTCTCCTAGATTTGCCTTCAGCCAGTAGCCAGTAGCCCCTTGCAACCACTTAATAGCTATGATGTAATACTATTCTCCGCCACCTGAGCCAACTATTGTGTACCCTTGCTCATCTATCATGATTGTATGTTTGAAGGTGGGCCACCCAATTCGAAAGGTATGATTTTCCATTGTGTAATTTTGTATTTATGCTTTCTTTTATTGGGCAAAATCGGGCATGGACTACTGGGGGACTTGGAAGAAGGAAATACTTTCATCGTATTCTTGTTCCCTTGCCTCAAATATGGGGCATGGGGGTTAATCCTATATCCTAGTCCTATGGGATCTCCTCTATGGGATATTACCTTTAGGAGTGACACTACATAGGAAACCCTGATTTTGGTTGTGTGGTGTTGGGAAGCAACACCATATATCTCACTCTCCACCATTCATTAAAATTAATTTTCAAATTTACCCCATATGGGTCCACATTTTTACATTAGGTCCACAATGTGTCAGCCACCCCTACCCCTTGCCCACACCTTGGATCGGGCTTGGAATGATGCCCAAAATATTGATGCAATTAAAACAAAAGATAAAAGCATAATATGGCCACATACAATAGGAAATGTACCACAAAATGAAAAATATGGTTGGGACAATAAAATTTAGCGCATGGACAAAAGCCAAACATGAGTTATACCCCCTATCATTATGGTCATCACCCTGATTCCTAGGCCCCTATGAGTGACCCTTCCATCATTAAGGAACCCATGAATGTACCAACCCCTAGTGGGCAATGAATTCCCCACCTTAAAAGGGAAATCACTACTATTTATTACATATCATGCTCTCATCCCCTTGAGCCCCAAGCAGTAAAATGAAGAAAAATCAATAAAAGGAAAAAGGTAAATGAGGAAGGGTGGAAAAAAGAGGTCGTGATAACTCATGTACCACAATTTATCCCTCCTTACATTCATACACCTAAGGTGTGGGCCTCCCTCATCATAGTTTCCCTTGTACCATGGCACAAGGCTTGGAGCCTTTCCTTTGCCCCTGCTCTGTTCCATCATTATTTCACATGACACCTACCATTTGAAGGGTGTACCTTGGACCTGTCATTCCCTTAGAGGTTGAAACCACCTAATAGGGTTATTCATTAACCTCTCCTACCCACGAAGGCAACACCATTACATGTTTAAAGCCCCAAATTTGGAAGGGAAACCCACTATGAAGTGTCCACTTCTTCCCTTGATTAGCAAGCTTATTTACTCAATTTCACTGATGAACCATTGTATTGGAAGGTTAGGAGACACGTTGGATACTATACATGAATGCAGCTGGGTTTTCATATTGGACTTGGCCTCCCTATAAGGGATACAAGCCCTCCAGAGGATCACAATGGAATTTATAGGGTGAGTGTTGAGAGCCATGGGCCTCCATCCATGAAAAGCAATGATTGCCATGACATGGGCTACTTCAGTACCACAATTAGCTTTCTCATGTCCCATTCATTCATAGATGATGATTCACTTGGAACACATTCTTCAGTTGGCCACATATTGCACCCAACACTTAACAGTTGATCCAGGGGCCAAAGGAGGTTATGTCTTTCCTAGGGATACATGGGAGGGCATGCGTCATATTCTATCCCTCATTGACAGAGCATCAACTTGATCTTGAGCCACTTGGAGACCCATGAGACCCATTTAGATCCCACAAATCCCAAATGGGGATTTGGATATGTTTTGCAACATATGGAGGCCATACCCATATTTATCATCATTTTTTAGGCCTCACTCTCATACTTAGCACATGAGGCCTCAACACTAGCCCTCTAGGCCTCCACGTCAGTCATGCATGGGCTTACGAGGGCTAATTAGATTTAATTTTTGAGCTATCATGGTTGGCTTGTAACCATGGGTGGTTTACTTAGCACATTATGGGAAACAAAGGAGGGATTTGTCTTTCATATTGTGAACTCTTAGCACTTGTACAAATAGGAGAGAGCTAGTCTCTCCCTATCATCACTAGAACTTCGATATCTCTTCTTGAGAAATTTTCATTTCATACTAGTTGTTTATTGGATATTTCTTGGTAAATTTAAATAGTTTTGGAGCTGAAATTTTCATCTATATTGGAGTTATCTTCTTGTTCTTTCATTGGATATACCTCTTGTCATCTTGTAAGTGATAAATTTCGTTGAAGATCTCTTCTAATGTCTAATATGTGGAAATTGTTGCAACTGATTAAATGCTCTTGTGCCCTAATTTTTATTGAATATCATTGAAGAGTTCATTTGATTGGAAATTGTACATGTCATTCATTGCATGGAAAGTAGATGAATGTTCCTAGTGGATTGGAATTATTTTTTCTTCCACAAAAAGTCATAGAAATTGGATAGGTAAATGTGGAAAGGTGTATGTTAGGGCATCAATTTTCAGCCTCCTGGAAGAAACTTTTGACCAAATTTTCAAAGCATGTGAAAGTAGTTGGAGAATTAGTCAAACTAAAATGAACTACAACAAACTCCTAATGTCCATACTTGGTCTAGAAAGCAGTCTTGTAAATATCTTCTTCTTTTAAGTGTACTTGATGGTATCCTGATCTCAGATCAATCTTCAAGAACACATTGCTCCCTTCAATTGGTCAAACAAGTCATCAATCCTTAGCAATGGATACCTATTCTTTACCATTACCTTGTTCAGCTGCCTGTAGTCCAAGGAAAGTTGGTGATCACCTTCACTTATCTACTCTTTTTCTCCTTTCAAAAAAATTTTAGCCCCTTCCCTAAACAGCTTGCTATTGCTTGATGAAAATTACATTGGAAAGGATATCTTGCAAAACCACTTGGACAACCTACTACGCTGGTGTTTCTCATATCTCTACTCCAAATTTGAGGCAATTCCCATGGTTGGATTATGAGAAAACTCAAACCCTGGTTTCATTCCTAAAAAGCATCTTGAACGTCTTGGTAGGAGGCCTTATTAAGGGTTTTTCACATATTACTCAGTGGAGTAAATCATTTGAAACCCTCTCCATAAAGCACATTGACCTTGTAACCTCCTAGGAGGTCGTCTTCCCCACGATTAGTCATAAGCCCTAGGTCTTGTGTGGACCCAATATAGGCCTCTCAAGTATAGATAAAGCTTATATTGGATGTAATTGTTTGTCTTAAAGAGCTTCTTGAGTAGTCCTAATCATCCTTGGAACCTTAACATTATCTCCCCTTATTATTGTTAGATATCATTACCATAGATCTAGGTCTCTTCATAGGCGTTTCTTGTAGATCCTTTAGCTTTCTTAGAAGCATTGGACCTTATTTTGAGCCTCTCCTTTGAATGGGCCTTGGAAATCACATCATACCTTGTCATTGACCATACCATTATTGGTGATTTCCCACATACCGAGACTCCTCCCGTCGGTGAAATTTTGTAAAGAGAATGGGACTCAAGTTGTGGTGACAATCAGCCTTTGTCCCAAGAGTTGTTGCATCCTCTAGCTTTTGCTTCTTTACAAGGAATGCTAGTTTGTGCAGCAACAATTTTGGCATTGTTGGCTGGGAAACAAAACATGTGTCTTGTTCCTATACAACATCATTGATATACCCTTTTGGTGAATCCATTGGAAGAACGAAGGCCTAGTTCTTCATTGAACTTCAAAGTCAATTCCTGTAGGGTGAAGTAATATTCTCTCAAGGCATCTTTGAATTCACCCTTGCGACTCCTACATAATTGATATGTCTTACTTTGATTAAATATCTACCTTTGAAATCTTTGGAATGCATGGACAACCTAATCATGTTACCTGGAATACCATACGTGGGGTGCCTAAGTTTGATGGTGATCCACCCTCTACAATAAATCATGTGGAAATATTTTTTGCATAGGCCTCAAAGGCTAAGGTGGTTCATCTCGATGTCCTTAAAATTTTGTTCATGAAATCCCTCCATGGTCATCATTCATGGTTATATAATTTCAAGCCTAGAAGAATCTCATCATTTGAAGCATTCTTTGATAGCTTCCTTGAGCATTTTTGAGCTAGGGAACAAGCTTTCCAAGCATTAGATATTCAAGAGGAAGCCTTCAGTTAGCATGGGGAATATCTTTGAAAATATGACCCCACTACCCCCTTCAACAATGACATTAGTGATTACTTTCATATTGAGGAAAGGAAGTGGGAGATTGATGACCATCTCGTGGCAAAGACCCTATTTATGATGTTGATAGGACCTTTGTCTTTCCTTATTCCTAATATCATGAAGATGAGGTAAATATTTCCTAGCCATACATTAGGAATGGTGGGCCTATGATGGTTTTCCATTTTTGATATGATCCTCATGATGAGTATCATATTTGTGATGATCTTCCTTTCCAGCCACCTCCTCTTTCTTCCCATCATGACCTTAGGGCTACTATGAAGTGTGACATCTTTAAAAAGGACCATGATGAGGATGATATGCCTGAGGCAACCCTTCATCGGAGGTTCATGAGCTTTATTGTAGATATATCTATCTTTTGGTTGGAGAAGAGGATCTAATGGTGCAATTTGTGTCCATATTTTCCTTCCTCATCCATGATCCTTCATGTACGATCATTTTGTTTTCCCACCCTCTTGACTTAGCCCATGAGTGCCATGATTGTCATGTTTTCTATCATGTATATATCATAATGAATCATAGGGGTAGGAAATATGATATTGATCCACTAATATGTTGGTTGCATTGGCTCTATGATTACACTTAGCACTTTCTTAATGTAACACGCACACTAGAGTAGGATCCGTTGCATATTGATTTTTTGCATAGCTAACATGATAATATTTTCTTTCTCGTGCTAGGTTATGTGCCTTTAGATTAGACTTGCATTTTAACATTTATTTGGTTTCCTATTGGTTATATTACCTAACAAAATCATGGGCAATCAAAGTACGCCTTCAACACATGTTCCCATTGTTAGCTCGTATGTGATATGCTAGTAATAGTTCTATGATCCCAAGAGATTGTTCGTGTTCCCATGACCTCGACGTTCGAGTACATGGTTCATGTACTCTTCTCAGAGCTCATGTCCCAGTTGGAGCCATATGTTACCCACCACCTATGGGTGACCCCTATAGGAGAAATTTTCTCCTAGATGTATTCAATTGGTAGCCAACATCCCCTTTTAGCCACCTAATAGCTATGATGTGCTACCATTCTCCTCCACCCAAGACAACTATTATGTTCCATTTCTCATATATCATGATCGTACGTTTGAAGGGGGGCTATCCAATTCCAAAGGTATGATTTTCTATTATGTATTTGGTTTTTTATGCTTGTTTTTCTTAGGCACACTTGGGCATGGACTATTGGGGGACTTGGAAGAAGGAAGGACTTTGACTGTATTATTGTTCCCTCACCTCAACTAGGGGGTTAATCCTATGTCCTAATCTCCTGGAATCTCCTCAATTGGCTACTAACTTTAGTAGTGGCACTACATGGGAAACCCTAATTTTGGTTATGTGGTCCCGCTTCTTGACATCACACATCTCACTCCCCACCATTCATTATAAGCCCTTTTCACATTTTCCCCATTTGGGTCCACATTTTTTCGTTGGGTCCACAAGGTGTTAGCCTCCCCTTCACTTCGCCAACACCTTCGATCGAGCCTAGAACGATGCGCCAGAGGTTGATGCAGCTAAAAAGAAATATAAAATCATAATATGGCCACATACAATAGGAAATGTACCACAAAATGCAAAATATGGTCGACACAAAAAATATAGCGTATGGGCAAAAGCCAAATATGAGCTCTACCCCCTATCATTATGACCATCACCTTGGTTCCTAGGGCCCCTATGAGTGCCCCTTCCATCATTAAGGAACCCACGAATGTCCCAAACCCTAGTGGGCAATGAACTACCCCACCTTAAGGGGGAAATCAATGTTATATCTTACATATCATGTTCTTATCCCCTTGAGCCCCAAGCAATAAAATGAAGAAAAATCAATAAAAGGCAAAGGGAAAATGAAGAATGGTGGAAAAAAAAAGGTAGGGGTAACTCATGTACCATGATTTCTCCCTACTTACATTCATACACCCAAGGTGTGGGCCTTCCTCCTCATAGCTTCCCTTGTACCATGGCATCCGGCTTGGAGCCTTCCCATTGCCACCACTTCGTTCCATCATTATTTCACATGACACCTTCCATTTGTAGGGTGTTGAAAATGCAACAAGATGATGGAGCTTAGCAAAAATAAGTCGTCTTCACTAAGTGGGCCTGCAAGCTATTTTTGGCGCAAAGTTTATTTTTAGACTATGTCTATTTTTAGACATATGGATCATGGTCTATGGGTTGCAAGATGCTATTTATGGATGATTGTTCATGTTGGTAAAAATAGATGGACTTCTATTTTTAGACATATGGGCGGAGTCTATTTTTAGACTGCCAGTCTAAAAATAGAACAGTTGAATATTATTATCTCTTAATAGTATTTGGACTATAAACATTATCTTATCCTCTTGGAGCACTTCAGTTCGAGCTACAGATGTGGCATATGCAACTTCCAGAAGGAAATATGCTTTTCTTATGGGTTAGTTGAGCTATTGCATGGACTTCAGTTAGAACTCAAGTGATTGAGTTTGGTGGAGTTGAATGAGGAGTTGATGGAGTTGTGTTTAGTTTGACTTAGTTGAACTAGTTGTATTTAGTCTAACTAACAAGTACACTAGTGATGAGTGGTGTGAATTAATTATTAATTAATTCACTAATTATTAACTCATAAATCAACTAAATAATACATCAGTTAACTCAGTGCATGGACATTTCAGTGGAGACAAGTGTTAGAGGTGAGTGAAAGGGAAAGACAGCTGTCAGTTGTGACTATAGTTGTGCATGGGATTTGCACAATTAGTGGATTGGAATTGCCAATGAGGATTGCGTAGTGAAACACAAGGGAAATACGAGTTTGGATCAGCCATTCTCATCTATTCTCATGCAGGTATTGCACAGTGGACGCAGGCAAGCAGCGGAGGAGATTTGAACCTGTGATTGATTCAGATCTGACCCAGTTTGTGTGTAACAGGTGGAGATAGTATTGAGTACTTGCGAGGAGTATTGTATTATGTATTGTTACATGTTCTCAATCAATATAATATACAGATAGTTGGGGGTTTGCAACTGTATGCTTTCCCCAGTACATATTGTGTTGATATGTGTGATTGATGTTTCAATGTGCGCATGCGATTGTTTCTTAATTCCGCAAAATTGATGATCAACGTAGAGGAGGTTATGTATTATGCATGATTCCGCAAATAGTGTATAATCAGGATAATCTATGTGAATAAGTGTCATATTATTCAAAATTTCTACAAAGGGTGTACCTTGGAATTATCATTCCCCTAGAGGTTGAAACCACCAAATAGGGTCCTTCATTAACCTTTCCTACCTAGGAAGGTAACATTAATACATATTCAAAGCCCCAAATTTGGAATGGAAACCCACTATGAAGTGTCCACTTCTTCCCTTGATTAGCAAGATTATTTACTCAATTGCAGTAATGAATCATTTTATTTGAAGGTGACGAGACACGTTGGATCTTATACAAGATTGCAGGTGGGTTTTCATCTCAAACTTGGCCTCCTATACAGGATACAAGTGCTCTAGAGGATCACAATGGCATTTGTGGGGTGAGTGTTGAGAGTCATGGGCCTCCATACATGCAGAGCATTGATTTCCATGCCATGGTATTTTTTAGCACTACCATTTTATTGCTCATGCCCCAGTTATTCAAAGATGATGATCCACTTAGACTACGTTTCCTAGCTGGCCACACATTGCACCCGATACTTGGAAACTGATACAAGGCCTAGAGGAGGTTATGTTTTTCCTAGGGAGACATGGGAGGGCATGTTCCAGCCTCTAGCCCTCATTGATGGAGCATCAACTTGATCTTGAGCCACTTAGAGACCCTTTTGGAGACCACATAGCCCAAATAGGGGTTTGGAGATGTTTTGCAACATATTGAGGGCACCCCCCTCTTTATCATCATTTTGTAGGCCCTCACTCTCATCCTTAGCACAAGAGGCCTCAATGTTGCCCCTCTAGGCCTTAACATCAACCTTGTGTGGGCTTAACAAGGTTAGTTCAATTTAATTTTTTAGCTATCATGGTGGCCTTGTAACCATGGGTGGGTTACTTGTTGGCATTATGGATAACGTGTTGTCTTTGATGGAAACTTTCTTGACAAAGATGTACTTAATGTACACATAGTGATAATATCATGATTATGGAACTAATGTAGATATTAGGAATATTGTTACAAATGTCACAGAGGATATGGAGAGAAAATGGCAGTTTAGTTACAGAAGGATAAAATTGTGAAGTTTGAAAAGCATACATGGTTCCTATGAAGAAGGGTTGTGTACACATGCAAGACCTGTAAACAAAAGTCACATACATAATCCAAACCATGGAAATTTGGATACCAGGGTAAATTACCATGGTATTTTCCCATAGTAATTGGGGTAGCGACGTTTATTTGATCCCGTCAACAAATACTAACAACATTACCAAGGCATTTACCTAAGGTATTGGCTAAGGTAAATTTTATCTAAGGAGATAGAGATCAAGGTGTTGGTTGTGCAAGTGAATAGTCATTCATGTGTGATCTAATCTAAAACAAATGTGCACCAAGGAGCAAGGAGATTACTCATATCTTGAAGATCTAAAAGTGCATTGAGTACTAATGGTTATGCTTGAATGATTTATTTATCTTTGAATATCTAATGATGCAATATTTGTCTAAATGTGTTTGAAGTGATTATAAATATTTGCATAAAGTATGTTATGATTTTCCAAAAAGACCTAATTCAGTATTTTAAAATATGTATGTTGGTTTCCTTTAGTAAAGCCACGTACATACGCAAATCTAGTTCAGCACAATCGTGTATACATTTTGTGATGTTTTATTCAATATGTTGGTATATATAGATGGGTGTTATGCATAGTAATTGTGTACACATGCAGATATGTTTTATAGTGGTTGCATAAATGTACTAGGGTTTGAATTATTTCTTGACGATGACAATTGATGATGTTTTTTCTATATGTTGTTGTCTGTCAATGATGTTTTGATAACCATCGTTTATATTTATTGGAATGATTTGATTGATTTGATTTTTTATTGGAATGTTGGTTAGTGATGATGATATAGGACATCAATCTATGATTAATTTTCTATTGTGACTCAGTATGTCAGCAACTCATTGAATGATGCAGTGAGTCAGTTTTAGCATTCAGTGATTTGAGATCTGCACGTAGGTTGTATTTAGAGGAAGCGCGTATATACACAATTATGCCTCAAAGCGGTCGCATATAATTTATGAAGTAAGTTTGATCAAGGTTTGTAATGACTACAAATTACATCTATGTTGATGACATGATCTTGATTTCTCATTAATGATTTTGTGGGTGATTTATGGCTTGATATAATGATGGTTCATTATGCATTGGTATGATCTGGTTATGATGATTTAGTATTCATTATTTTAGTTTCTTTAGTGATTTAGTTGGTATTCAATGGTGATTCATTGATTATATTCAAATTTTGTGATTCAACATTCAGATTGATATACTGGTTTGGACTTATAGTTGATGTGGGTCCAGTGTGAAAATTTGATGAAAGGTGGCCTACATTTTATTTGATAATTGTTTGATAGGTAGATACAATGTAAAACATTATGAAACATGGTCCACAAGGTGTTGAGGGTTGCATCCTTCAATGAGGGGGTAGGTGAAACCTTCCAGTAGAAGTTGGTAAATGAGATTAGCAGGTTGTAGCTCCCTTCTAGTGGGTCTTGGAGAACAAGTGGAGGTTGTAGCCTCTTGCAGGTGGATTCTTGTTTTCTTATATAATAAGAAAGAAGACAAAGACGACGACAGCAGTGTTTTTCTCCCACATTGGGTTTCCACCTAAAATCCTAGTGTTCTATGTGTGTTTTTTATGTGTTATGATTTATCTGATATTTACTGCATTATACATGGTTAATGAATTAATAATGCAATGGTTAAGTTGACTCACTGATGAAAGATATGACAAATTAAGTAAACTGGATACATGGTTCGAATTTACTAGAGCCGTGCACAAACATGAGGTACATGAAGAACAATAGTGTATGAAATTTTGAATGTGAAATTGAAATTTAAATTGAATTAAAAATATTGATTCACCCCCCAGTATTTCTCCTAAAAATTGGTATCAGAGCAATTCCCTCAGAATAACCTTGATCACTTAAAGGGAGATATATCAATATGAGCAATCAAGGGGGAGTATCTTCTATCAAGCCAACTTTTTTTAATGGAACTAAATTTATATTTTCGAAAATCAGAATGAAAACATATTTGCAAGAACTAGGAGTCGACGTATGGGAAATTGTTGAAGGTGGATATCAATACCCATCCTCCATTCCCACAGACGATGCAAGGAAGAAAAAGTATGATATCAATTTAAAGGTTGTAAATGCAATCTTGAGAAGTTTGGTTGAATTTGAGTTTGTGAAAGTCATGCAGTTGGGCACTACAAAGGAAACATGGGATAAGTTTGTCCAAAGCTATGAAGGTGACTCTAAGATAAAAAGTGTTAAACTTCAAACATATAGAATTCAGTTTGAGACTCTTAGAATTCATGGTGATGAAATCATTGCAAGGTTTTTCCTTAGAGTGGATGAGATTGCTAACTCGATGAAAAATCTTGGTGACAAAATAAAGGATACTACTGTTGTTGAAAATATTTTGAGATCACTAACTCCAAAGTTCGATTCCAAAGTATCTACCATTGAAGAAATGCAGGATTTGAAGAAACTCACTATTGAGCAGCTCCATGGGATCCTGAGAGCTTATGAGATGAGAAAATGAGATACATAAGGTATTAGAGAAGCGACATTCAAAGCCACAAACAAAGGGAAAGAAATAGAAGAGCCTAAGGAAACAAGTTACATTTCATATAAAGAAGAAGTGAATTTTGTGAAGAAACTCCAAGTAGGAACTGGCAAATTCAAAGGTAAGCTTCCTTTCAAATGTTTTTCTTGGTAAAAGAGTAGGTCACTATGCCGCTAAGTGTCCTTATAAAGAAAATCATGAAAAATGAAAGAATGTTTCAAAGAAGAATGTTAAAATATGTTTTACTAGCAAGAAAATCTTTTATACTCATCAAGATAGTGAATATTCTTCCAAAAATGAGGATGATGAATCATACCAAGATTTTCAATTAATTATGGCATTCGAAGAACAATGTGTAGATGAGTTTCATGATGTCTTTATGGATTCTCTAGAATAAATTGATAGACTCGAGGTCATAAACAAGAATCAAGAAAAGGAAATCAGTATGTATAAAGAAAACACTTGCGTTGAAGAAATAACTAAGTTAAATATATGTCTAGAACAAGCTAAATTAGTAGAAGAAGATTTCAAGAAACAAGTCCAAGAAAGGGAAAATCATTTTGAAAACTTAGAACTTGAAATTTGGGCCTACAAAAGGAACTTGAGAAAACAAAATCTCTAAAGTTTAGATTTGCTAAAGGATCTGGAAATTTAGAAGAAAACATGAAAGTTCAGTGTTCTCCACTAATCAAGGCTTGGATATAATCCAAATAAATGGTCCATTTGCTTTTATTTTAATAAGAAGATAACTAACTGTAGTAATTTTTTTAATTAAATATAGGTTTTACCCCTAATCTTGGTCCAAACCTACCATTTCCTTGTCAAATTTAGTCGTTGTCAATATAGACGTTACCTGATCAAGTGATTGAGCCATTGGAGTTTATGCTCTATCTATTTAATATGCAAAGCGGGATCCTATCAACAAAAGAATCCTAATGTGATTTTCGCCAAAGAATCTTCTCTCAACTTGATATGGATCGCAAAAGCCTAAATTCAATAACATTAGAACCTATTAAATCTTTTGAAACGGCTAAAAAAACTATGTCAATGTAGTAAAAGCGAGCAATCATCAGAATTATAGGAATCAACAAAAGAATGAAGGGTCAAACTATTCTCAAGAAAAACATCATTTCCGTGAACAAAGGGCAAGCAACTAAAAAATGTATTATACTCCCAAGTACTCTTACTTCAAAGGTCAATGCTTCACTTGCCACAACTATGGTCACAAAGAAATTCAATGTCTTTCTTATAAAACGATTATGACTAGAGAAGCAAGAAAACAACATAATACAAACAGGACAAAGAGTTCTTCATATAACGCTTTCTCCCCTCTTCAAAATGATGTTGAATTTTCTATTTGAAATAAATTTGGTGATGAGGAAACTGAATACAAAAGCAGGATGAATTCATCTTATAGACATGAGCAGAAGAAAAAACCTCCCAAGGTATGCAGGATATCAAGAGAATCTATGGTACATTATTAGTGGTTGTTCAAAGCATATGACTGTTGACAAAGATAATTTTGCTTCTTTTAATGAAATTAAGAAAGAAAAGAATGTGACATTTGGTAATAACTCACGTGCTACTATTAAAGGAAAATGAGATGTGGTATTAAAAGAAAAGGTTCTTAAAGAATCAAGGGCAATTAGGTGTAGTTTGATTCTTCTTGACATGATAACAATTTGTGGAGTCCTTTTACTTTTTCTTGTTAGCTTAATCTTCTTCTTCTTACTATTAATGCATGTGTGTGTACTTCATCAAACTACTACCAAAAACATAAGAACAAGAACATGAGATGTTGGATCTCTTCCAGGGCCAAAACCTCTCTTCTCTTAAGAACCCTTTAGTAATTTTCTCTTATTGAAACTTCTTATTGATTAATTTCCAAACCCTAGACCCTTGACTACAATTTCCTCCAAGCACAAGTCGAGTCCTTTCTCCTTTCTGCACTTTGTTCCCCGGCACTTCCTTCTTCTGACAATTTGTTTCCCAAAACTTCATCCTCCTTCCAACTGTTGTTAGATCTTGTTGTACTTACTCTAGAAGAGATACCTTGGATGAGACCCTTTACTTATGATGATCCCTTCCTTCTCTTCACCAACCAATGAACTTGTATGACTATAATAGGAGGGTTGTTACAACAACACAGACAACCTCCTTCTCTTCACACCTGTGACTGTAACAGGCTTTAGAACAGCCCTATTACCTTCACTCTCCCTCCTTGCTTCTTCACTGATGGTAGATTGACCCGCCAATACTCTGTTCCCAAAATCTTATGTCTCAAATTGTTTTTTACCAAACACAATGCTTCTAAGTGAGGTTGGAAAATTTAATTTTTAGAGGCCATTCCCTGAGTATTTTGTTGACTTTGATGACTCAACATAAAGTAGACACACGGGGCTACCTGACCCAGCAATCAAAGTTCAAAGTGGGCTCCTAAAAGTTGATAAAAAATACAATCCTAAACTGGCGTGACCCTTCTGTAGGCTGGCATGACCTTTCTGTCTCAGGCGCGACCCCTCTACTGTAGTCGTGACCCACGATGCAACCTTCATGTCTAATGCGCGACCCTTTTTCTCCAGGCGTGACCCATGGCATGACCTTTCTGTCTAATGTGCGACCCTTTTTCTTCATGTGCGACCTTTCTATTTCAAGTGAAACCCACGGGGTGACCCTTCTATGACTGAGGGTTTTCGTTTTCTCAGAGCAATTTCAAGCAAGAAATGTTGGGTTGTGTTATATTCTTTCCACATAGTTAACAGGGGGTTTGAGGGGTACCCGTAACCCCACTTTATGGGGTCCGGGGCAGTTCCCCGGAAAATTTTGGTTTTGGACACTATGTTAGGTTGGGCGGACCCACCAATGGTTTTGTGCATGATTTTCGCACATGTTTTTTGGACACGATGGTTTTCGGTCCATGGTATTGGATCGATGGTTTTTTGGTCCATGGTATTGGACGTGATGGTTTTTCGGTCCATGGTATTGGATGC
>APFE030381796.1:177225-193345 GCA_000404065.3 Pinus taeda | reverse complement strand
CCCTATGTTAGGTTGGGCAGACCCACCTATGGTTTTGTGCATGATTTCGCACATGTTTTTTGGATGCGATGGTTTTCCGTCCATGGTTTTGGACGCGATGGTTTTCGGTCCATGGTATTGGATGCTTCGGCATGTATAAATATGTATTGTAACATTGAAAGGAATATAATGAAAAATCAAGCTGGTAGTCTCGGTTTTGAGATCCAGTGGGAAATCTTTGTGTATATGTGTTTTATGTGTTATGCTCTCGCATTTTTATTTTTCCTGTGATTTAGAATTCGTATGCAGGTAATTTTTGTACGGGGTTAAAACCTACAAGAAAAAACATAGAAATTCGAGAATTCTCTAGATCTACCATTGAGAAAACATGCAATTAGGATAAAATACTCATAGCATTGTGCCGATCTATAGATCAATCTCGTTTGGATGCAAAATTCTCAAAGATACACAATTTACTAGATATCAATCTACAGGTTTACACCATTAAACTACAGCAGAATGATTTTTCATCAATTGAAGAAAACAATTTTTTGACATAAGATGATGACAAATACACCATGAAACTCCACCTAATAAATTATGAAAATAAAATGCATAATCAGGAAAATTGTTCTAGCCCTTACTGACCTAATTTACATTCAACATCTCCAAAAAAAAGATGAGGTTTTCTCTTTTTTAATGCTCCTCTGTAAATTCGAAATTCTCAAACAAACTAATCCCTATTTAATTGGTCTAACACACACCTAAGCTAGCAAACTCTATCACTTCACTCCAAATCTGGGCACTCCAATAACTTTTACAAACAAATAATAAATAAGAACATTTAAGATGTCCAACCCTCTTTAGTAAATAATTTTGACCGGTGAGGTCAAAAGTAATTTATCTCATTTTATGCTCCTACATCAGACTCTTGGGGAAGAAACGAAGGTTCCAAAAATTCTTCAGGATCCACTTGATATTTCTCTAAATATGTTGTTGTCATCCAACTAGCATCTTCAATTGGCTGTCCCTTCCATTTGGTTAGATATTGATAATGTATTTGTCCTCTAGTTTTCTTTCTTATTCGCTTCTCCGAGGTTGCTTCCACTTCTCTCTTTTTTTTCCCTGGTATTTGTTCCTCCCAATTTAGAGTCTGAACTTCCTCATCTGTAGGTTCATCTTGTGATTCTGTGTCTATTTCCTTGTATGCATACAAATTTGCAACATTAAAGATAGGATATATTCCAATTCCTTCCGGTAGTTTAATCTCATAAGCATTTGAGGAAAACTTCCTTAAAATTTTGCATGGTCTTATCTTTTTCATTTTTAATTTTTTATAATTCCTTACAAGAAATATTTCTTTCCTCGGGTAAACCATAACTAAATCACCCACTTGAAGTTCCTTTTCTCTTCTATTTACATCAGCCCTTTGTTTATACTTCCTGCTACTTTCCTGTAACCTTTGCTTGACATCTTGCAATTTCTGCATTTGTTATACGAATTCTTCAACATTTGCAGTCCTTATCTCTTGTTTTCCAAAATATCTAAGCTCATATACTCCTCTATGATGCATTCCAAAAACAATCTGAAATGGACTCATTCCTATTCTCTTGTTAGGAGTATCATTGTAAGAAAATTCAACTTGAGCAAGCGCTAAATCCCACTGTTTTGGATGTTTGTAAACCAAGCTTCTTAATATGTTTCCCAAGCTCCTATTCACCACTTTAGTTTGCCCATCCATTTGATGGTGAAAGGCTGAACTAAAACTAAGGTTTGTACCCAACTTCTTCCATAGAGTCCTCCAAAAGTGTCCCACGAACTTAGTATCTCTATCTAAAACAATACTTATAGGTATCCGATGTAACCTTACAATTTTTGAGAAAAACAAATTAGCAATATGAGTTGCATCACTAGTTTTCTTATAAGAAATGAAATGATCCATTTTTGAAAATCTATCCAGAACAACATAGATAGAATCATATCCTTGTTATAGCTGCAAATCTCATTTTTGATGTTTGTGATGTTGCACTCATGGCCTAGGGCAACCCCTCCTTCCAGACCTAGTCCACATACTTAAAAAATAGTGTTTTACTCCCTATACGCAACATTTCCCTGAGTTAAACGCATGTGTATGCAGGTTTGTGTATACCCAACCCTTGTATATGTCTTAAAACACTTAAAAAAATTAAATCTCCTTAATTTCGAGCAGATATCGCGGGTTTTACCTATTGATTACCTAATAGTGCCCGTGGCCCAACTGTTCCCAACAAATTCCCAACTAAAAAACTACTTTGGGAGAAGTATAAAAAGGCTTCAATGGGAAGGCCTAAGGGAGGAGAGAAGAGAGAGAAAAATCACTCTGCTGAGATTATCCCTGATCAGGTCTAAAGATC
Organism: Pinus taeda; assembly: GCA_000404065.3. Lineage (NCBI taxonomy): Eukaryota > Viridiplantae > Streptophyta > Pinopsida > Pinales > Pinaceae > Pinus > Pinus taeda. The sequence continues at coordinate 190,973 of APFE030381796.1, read as the reverse complement.
CTTGTGCTTTTAGCACTTCTCCCATTACAGGAAACCCTTGTTTCCTTGAGTTATGATGTCTCTCCATTTATTGAGATATCCTTGAGTGAGCCATAGAAGGAGTTTGTTGAAGGCTTGAGATTGGATGAATCCAGAGGACGATTCTGCTTGGAGCTTGCAAAAGGAAGACTCAAGTGAAATTATTCCTTACTATATTTTAGTTATCTATAATAAAAAAAACACTTTTCTTGTTCCTGATATTAATATTCTTCATGCTTATGAGATCAATGTTATGATTTACATATGAATGGTTGTTTCAATTGTATAACTAACTACCTTTCAATATGCTATGAAGTTGATTTTCTTATGATACTTGGTCCATGTACTACTATGCTTCCTTGAATTGATTGCCTTGCAGGTTGAAGGATCGAAAGGAACTCCGAGAGGGTTTGGACCCTTGTTGGATCTACCCAAATGAAGGACCCCCAGGTGTACCTCTCTTCCCGTAGTTTGTTTATATTAGTATCATGGTTGTATGGAATGCTTGTTTTTCTTTATAGATAACCCTCTCTCTACTAGGGTATTAACCTAAGACCCTAGGCGACCTTTGTCCCTAAACATAATTGGCAACTCCGCTGGGGACAACAGTATTTTTGTTCCTAGTTTGAGTTTATTCAAGCCAATCAGGGCTCAGCTGTTTATTTACTTGCTCAGATTTAGTAGTCTGTTCCTGTAGGAACTTGAACTGTAAGTTTGATCAGTTTCTTTAGAATTTTTTTTTATTTTTTCTTTTGATCTTTTATACACGCATCTTGGTTAGGTTACAGTCATGTATGTACACAAGTTTCACCATATGAACCCATGTATACGCGGGTTTCTAGGGACTGAATAGTGTATACACACCACTGTGCATTGACACAGTCGCGTATACCCTAAAATTTTAAAGATTTTTCAAATATTTTTGTTTCTGGAGATCTCTCTCCTCGTCTGAGTCTTTCCTTAACAGTTACTTTTCTGTGTCAGTCTTTATTTTTACATCAAGTTCATGATTTCAAACTCTCTCCGGTTGTGCAAAGTGTCGGTCTTGTTTTGTTTTGTTGCAAGTGTCATCATTTTTGTTTAAGCACACAAGATTTCTTTCTGGGAATCTTGGTTGTTCTGGTCTTCTAAGGCAGAAAGATTGGTCTCAATCTTTGTGGCAAACCTTGTTTTGGTGATCTTTTTGTTTGCGTGTCAAAACTACATCTGTGTGGCCATTGACTTTTCTTGCTTTTTGAAAGTTGTTCTGTGACGATTTTGAGAATTGTCTTTCTTGATCTTGCAATCATTGTCACCAAGCTCTTTTGTTGTTTTTTGACTGTTAAGAGCATCTTGAAACACACCTTTTGTTGAGTTTTCACCCGTTTTGTTTTGTTAACTTGCAAAGTGTTTTGTTGCTATTCTTCGATCATAAAGTTTCAGTCTTATTTAGAGCACTTTTGAAAGGTTGTTTTTTGTTTTTTCTTTTGGAGAAAACTTCTTGAAAACTTGGTTTTTTATTTCTTTGGCCTTGTTTTGATTTAGTTTCCTTTTTGCGAATGAAAGTGCATTTTTGTTTCTCTTGAAATTTGCTTTTAGTGTTTGGACGAAAATGAGCGTTAGCAACTTATATTCTATCTATACATCTTAAGTGGCTAATTAGAATTGATAAACAAGTTACTTTCATTTATTTGATTTAGAGTAGTCTTAAGTTTTGATGTACTCATTCCATTAGGATAAATTTGTGCATCTTTTAGGACATCCACACTTTTGTTAATTTTTGTGAGTGCGAAGCTTGAGTAAAAGAAAAAAAAAATTTATTGCTTTCTTAGAAGTTCCTCAGAACCTATTAGAAATTTCTTTCATCGAAGAACAAAACGAGTGCATTTGCATATAGTTTGTTTTTAATTAATTTCTTTTGCATCAAAACACCACAAGTTTCATTTCTGCTTATCCCTTGACTTAAGAACAGCCCATTTAAAAACAAGCGCTAATTAAAATACACTAGAACTTTTTTATAATTGTCAATTTAGACACACCAACAAGTTTTAGGATATTTTAGGGCCTTGGATTAGGCATGTGGAGAGAAAACCCTCCAAGGCCATTTAAACTGTCAAACATAGGAGTTTGAATAGTGAGTGCAAATCCAATAGTGTTAGGAAGACCAGGAAAGCTCTGGATCTGGGAGTTAAGCACGAGGGTTTTTGAAGATAAGGAAGAGAGATACCCCCTCTCCTACTTGTTGGATCTTACCTCAAGACTATTCCGCCTGGCTTCTGACATGAGTTGGTAACCTTAGTTGCTTCTCCTAGGGATCTACATAGGTGGTTGTGGAGGGGAATCTCGTGGCACATGAGGTCAACATTGTATCACTCTCAACGGTACTACAGGAGGGCACCCTTGCGAAGCTTGGGGGCTTGCACCGGTACAGGCTGTTGTTAGGAGGTCAGCGTAACTTCCTATGTTACCTTTGCTGGTAGGACTAGGTTGTTATTATCCCATACTATCTTTGAAGGCCCCTTACTTCACTTTCTTGTATTTTGGTGTCCGGTCCTAATCACCCAGAGCAGAAATACTTGGAAGTTGTTTGACTGGCTGACTTCTTTGACGGATATTTTTAGTGAGTTCTCTTTGCTCTTTGTATATAGTTGTCTTTAGGTATTTTTGTCTAGTCACTTGTTGGACTTTGTACCCTGAGTGACTGACTTGCCACTCTGCCGATCTTGAAAGGTTTTTGGTCGTTCTTTCGGAAGTAGTGGAGTTTCCTCCTCAAGGGAAAAAGTTTTGATTGTGTATCTAGCTTCCTTGAAAATTCATTTCTACATTCTCGTAAGGGAAGGGTCTGCAAATCAGTTAGATATGGCCAATATTCTTGTGGAAACCAACCAAGGTACCCTCCCAAAAGGGGATCCTTGTGCATTTCCTTTCTTTGGAAACGTTGATACTCCCTTGATGGCCACTTTGAATATTCCTGGATTGAATGTTGGACTACCCGTTTGGCTGTGGTCCACATCAAATATTACAAATGCTCTTAAAGCTTCTCATTTGAATGATTTATTTCAGGGGCGTCGCATGGATGTTAATCATTCGTCTTCTTTCAAAGAGAAATCTAGGATTCCTTTTTCTCCTCCTTTTTGTAATAATAAATCTAAAAAGAGGAGAAAGAGGAAGTCAAAGAAGAAGAATAATTCTATCCATTCATCATCAACCTCTACTATTCATGTTGAATATGAGCCTTCAGCCACTGCGAATCATGTTGAGAGCAAAGGTCTAGTCACTGCAAGTCATACTAGAACTTCATCATCAACCTCTGCTAGTCATGTTGAAGATGAGTCTTTAGTCGCTGCAAGTCATGCTGGGGGCATAAATCTAGTCACTGCAAGTCATACTAGTAAAGATTCAGGATCATCTGCAAGTCATGTTCAAGACTCTCCACAAAACACTGCTAGTCATGTTGGCAGAATGGAGTTTGATAAGAAAACTGGACGTAGAAGTTTTAAACCTAGGTTCCCTTGTAAGATATGCAAGGGAAACCATCTTACTCATTTATGCCCTATTATTCCAGAGGAACAAAGGATATGGTCCAAGTCTGAAAGTACTTCTACTCCTAGATCTAATATGGTTTCTCATCAATCCCATCAACCATTGGTTGATAATTTGGTTGAACCAGTGCAATCGCTAGCCGATTACACTCCTTTTTTGGGGGGTGAAGTGCCTAACAAAATAATATGTTTGATTTTTAGCACAAAGTCTTCTAGTATAGGGGGCATTCCGGGTTCTTCAAATGTTCCCCCTCCAAGTTCTAGGAGTGCTTCCTTTGATTGGGATAGTCTTGTCGAGCCTCATCTTCCTTCCGCTGCACCTTTCCAAATAAAGGTCAGAGTTAATTCCATAAACATTTATCGATGTATGGTGGATGAAGGATCCTTTGCAAGTATTATATCCTCTTTGAGTTGGAAAGCTTTGGGTTCCCCAAAGTTGTTGACAACTCAAAGTCAGTTGTTAGCCTATGATAGAAGACCTAGTGAATCTATGGGTGTTTTTCCTCACTTGCCTATTACTTTAGGTGGGATGACTGTCTTAATCGATATGATGGTGGTTGATAGCCCTTTAGATTTTAATATCCTACTTGGACGTGATTATGTCTATGCTATGAATGATGTGGTTTCTACACTCTTTTGAGTGATGTGTTTTCCTTATGAAGGGAATATTGTCACTATTGATCAGCTTGCATCTAATAATTACCACCCTAATTCGACCTTACTGCAGAATACCCCTTGGTTTGTTCCAATTGTTCAAGTAGACTCTACCCCGCCACGGGTGAATTATGTGGCATTGAATCCTCAATGTTTAATCACTTCTAAGAAGGATCCTTTGACTTATTATTCTCCTTCTTGGGACTTGGTCCCGACAGTTCACTGAGAGATTCTTCCTATAGGGACATGGGACCCCTTAATTCCCTCTTTTGATCCTTGTAGTTCTCATGATTTCTCAGAACTTGATTTGCCTTCACAAGAGGAACTCTTTGAAGCCATGAGTTTTGACTACCAAAGGAGTCCTTGGCCTGAGCCTTGCAAATGGTTTGTCCAGAAGAACCATTATGTGTAAGCCACAAGGTTGTGTGGTTCCCTGTACCATATTGTTTATATACGATACGTATTTTCAAGTTTTGAATTCTATAACACAAGATTTTATATGAAGTTTATATGTGGGATGTATTAACTTCTTGTCTAGTGTTCCTATTTATGTTTACAAAACTTGGAATATTTCTCCTTTGGAAGTTTATGGTTGATCCATTCTGACAGGTATTGGTTCTCGAAATTGACATATAGGTTAGGTTTTTCCACCTACATTGTGCACTTATTAGTTTCCTTTCCCATTTTGGCCTTAGGATCAACCCCACCAAGTTATGGTGCAGAACCTTCTCATTGCTTAGAAGTATCATGACTTGTGTGGTAGATCCTACCTTATCATGGGTGCCCTAGTTAGTACCTTCTTGTCACTTGGCACTCATACTGATTTTTTGTCCCTAGGCTCGGGAGTCCTCTTTAGTCCCACCATGACTTATGCAATCAAGACTCATTCCTCTTTGCTTCTTCGCTTCATTCTGGCCTTATACCCGAGAGGCTCCTTTGTGTTGAGTTGTACTACTACATTGCATTTTGACCATTTGCACCTTTTGGCCTTGAGCCGGCTTCACTTGGACTCGTGTTTAAGCCAACTTTTGACCATGACGACTGCAAAATCATACTTGCATTCCCTTGAATTCTACAACTTAACACACCTTGACCCATGCAAGGAACACACCTTTGAGTGTCTTTGACCAGTTTTCACCTCCATGCATTGAGCATAAGATTGTTCCAATCCCAAGAACTAGATCATCTGTTTCATCGACACTCATTCTTTCCACTGTACTATAGCATTCTTTTATTATTTTTCCATCTTAAAGAAAAAGACAAAGAAATTATATATTCCAAAAAGAGCAGGAACGAGACAATATTTTCACTTATTGATGGCAGCTAAAGTCAGTCGTGTTTCCCTTGAACAAAGAACTCAAAACAAAGTCTCCTCCATTTGGGCGGGATTTAGTTTGACTTAAGTATGCCTTAACCTTGTTATTGAGTCAGTTCTCCCCTAATTGGTTATCTCTTCCAATCATATGGAGGGTTCGTTTGTGCCTCCTGCATGACGAACTTATACAGAGTCATCATATGCTGCCATATAGTCACATTGGGTCGTGCTTTTGTTCAAGGGAAGTTAGCCTAAGTCAGCCTTTCTGCGGTGCCTCTTGACTCATTTTTCAGTCTACCATCACTGGTTGTTAGTATTTTGTCTATCATCACATCAGCTATATTGGTCCATTACTTGTGCCAGTTTGAGAAGGTCTCCATTGACTTCTTGCTAGCTGGTCTTGTCCTTATCGACAATAACATCTTGCTCCGAGGACAAGCCTAGAGCCACACCCTGGCCCTATTTTCATTATCGATAGGTCACCTTGTGCTCAGCATTAATCAGTATCATGGATCTTTTACTGAGTGGTTTCCCTTGTGTTCGACATCAGCTTACACTATCACACATTGGGATTTATGCAGTACCTTGGTTTCCATTTGACCCTATTGGTGGATACCTCACCTCTATGTCAGCTTTCATTATTGGTTGGTTCAGAGGGTTTCTGTCGTGTGCTAGCCACATCTTGTGTATGCCATAAATGTGCTTCGGTCGGGTTACTACATCTTTTTTGTCTGATTCCTTCCACATTATTGGCCTATGGATTACACTCATGCTAGATTGATGAAGTATGCCTTAATTCCTTCATTCTAGCAGATCTTTCCTTATCGACTACGACTCATTGCTCTGGGGCAAATATCTAGAGTCCATTTAGTGGTACCTTGGGGTTTGCAGTCATTAGTGGTAGATCTTTCGCTATCGAAAGTGGGAAACCATCATTGTCTCCTGATTGATAGATTCTTACAGGTTTTCGATCCCAGCTCATCTATTCACACTTGTTAGATTGTACTGGGTACCTTGATGCTCATTATCATTATCGGTGAGTGGTCTCGCATTTGTTAATGGTATACATCAATGACCGTAATCAAACAATTTCTTACATGGTCGACTTCAGATCATTTATTCCCATGGTGTAGAAATGTACCACGGTGGTCAGTGAAGACCTCAAGTTGCATCAGCATTCACTGGTTCACTTGACAGTTGCTCCTGTTGTTGCTAGTCGATACCACTCCACCTTATATGTTGCAGTCATTCATGGTGACATTCTATATGCTATCACCTAAGTTTGCAGTGTAGTACCATCTTACTCCATCATGCTCATTTGGTACTTTTGGGATCAGCCTTAGATATCAGTGATCCGCTTCATCCTTCAGCATCATTGACATTCTTATATGTGATATTCAGACTTGTACTTGTTCGATCATGATCAGATGATCCATTATGTATTTTCTGGTATTTTAAACTTGTATACTTAGTGGATCTGCTTGTACTTGATATGCGGACATGCTTTACTTTCTCTGAGCATGGGTATGCCTACCTCAGATAGTGTTTCTTTCTGATCTCCTTTTGTGGCTTGGTAGGCTGAACTCTAGTGAAGTCCTTCTCAGGTTTTGACAGGTTTCCTTTCCATGCACTTACTTAATACATTTCGGCCATCATGTACCCCTTCTGACCTCATATATTAGGGGGCATCTATTATAGCTCCAAATCTCACGTTTGATGTTTGTGATGTTTCACTCATGGCTTAGGGCAACCCCTCCTTCCAGACTTGGCCCAAATACTTAAAAAACAGTGTTTTACTCCCTATACGTGACATTGCCCTAAGCTAAATGTGTGTGTACGTAGGTCTGTGTATACCCAACCCGCGTATATGTCTTAAAACACTTAAAAATTTAAATCTCCTTAATTACGGGTGGATATCGCGGTTTTTATCTGTTGATTACCTATTAGTGCCCATGGCCCAACTATTCCCAACGAATTCCCAACTAAAAAACTACTTTGGGAGAAGTATAAAAAGGCTTCAATGGGAAGGCCTAAGGGAGGAGAGAAGAGAGAGAAAAATCACTCTACTGAGATTATCTCTGATCAGGTCTAAAGATCCTTGTGCTTTCAACACTTCCCCCATTACAAGAAACCCTTGTTTCCTTGAGTTATGATGTCTCTCCATTGATTGAGATATCCTTGAGTGTTTTGATCTCCATCCGTGTTGCCATTGTGGCAAGCCCAATCATTCCTCAGCAAAATGTCGCAACCAACCAAAAGCCGGCAGATTGAAGATACATTATGCATGGATTGATCCTTGGGAATGGTCATCCACCGTCAAACGGTTGTCTCAGTTCTACAACCGACTACATTCACACATAGTGCAGCCAATAGTGAATCGATGATGGTACTCTCATGGTACTCTCAGAGGCCGTGTACATGAAGCTTATGGTGAAGCAACCTGGACTGGAAATGTCTACAACACAAAGTGAGTTAGATCTGTCATATCAACAACGTTACCAGGACATTGTCATTCCAGAGGCATATGAGCGGTTAATACTTGACACAATTCGTGGTGATCAGCAACATTTCGTGCGCAGGGATGAATTAAAGGTGGCACGGGAGATCTTTACCCCGTTATTGAATAGTATTGATAATGGAGAAATCAAACCCTACACTTACACACCAGGGAGCCGGGGACCTAACGAGGCAGACGAACTTGCAGCTTCCAGCGATGGAATAAGGTCAATGATGGCGGCTGTGTCAAAGTGGTAAGAACCTGCAACGGTGGACAGGTAAATCGCTATTCATACCAATTTTCGGGCTCTCATACCATCTCATACCACTTCATGCGTTCGGCAAGCAGCAACTCAGGCATCAACCTGTAGATGAAAAGTTTCCTGCCTGGGAATCCATAGTTTTGTGGCTCAACGCACAAGACTGTCAAACTGTTCCACGTTCCCGAAATTAGATGCAGATCACCATTGCTTGGCACAGTGACATTGATATTCAAACACTCCCAAGAAACCATTAAGACTGGCTCCGATACCACATATTCTAATTTTATAACCTATGATAAAATTGTATTTTTGGATCATCTAACATATTGTTCCTGATATTAATCTTCTTCATGCTTATGAGATCAATGTTATGATTTACATATGAATGGTTGTTTCAATTGTATAACTAACTACCTTTCAATATGCTATGAAGTTGATTTTCTTATGATACTTGGTCCATGTACTGCTATGCTTTCTTGAATTGATTGCCTTTCAGGTTGAAGGATCGAAAGGAACTCCGAGAGGGTTTGGACACTGGCTAGATCTACCCAAATGAAGGACCCTAGGTGTACCTCTCTTCGTGTAGTTTTTTTATATTAGTATCATGGTTGTATGGAATGTTTGTTTTTCTTTATAGATAACCCCCGCTTTGCTAGGGTATTAACCCAAGACCCTAAGGGACCTTTGTCCCTAAACAATCCTCTTTGAATCTTTGGCAAACCCAAAACAAAATCCATGTTGACTGCATCCCAAGGCCTGTTTGGTATTGGCAATGGCTGATATAACCTAGTATTTCGGCTCCTTCCTTTGGCATGATGACAAATCCTACATTTCTCAACAAACTTTTTGACATCAGTTTGCATTTTTGGCCAATAATAAAAAGAATTCACTTGAGAAAATGTCTTATCCTGCCCAAAATGTCTAGACAATCCTCCACTATGCTTTTATTTAATCAAAGTTTCCCTTGTGGGACATTTAGGAATACAAAGTTTATTGTTTTTGAATAGAAAACCTCCTTGAATGAGGTAGTCTAACCATTGGCTTCTATTATGAATCACGGGATTCTGAACATCTGCATATATTTCTTTAAAATTTGTATCTTTCTTGTAAATGTTAATCATTTCTTCAAATCCCAAAACACCAACCTTCAGCTCCTACATAACCAAATTCACTCGGCTCAAAGCATCAGCTACTTTATTTGACTTACCACTTGTGTACTTAATTACAAAGCTAAAACTCTGTAAGTAATCCACCCACTTAGTGTGCTGTTGGCTTAACTTTGCTTTATCATTTATGAACTTTAGTGCATGATTATCAAAATACAAAATAAATTCTTTGGGCAACAAGTAATGCCTCAATTTCTCTAAAGCTTGAATAACAACATAGAATTCTTTATCATAGGATGAGTACTTCCGCTTGGCTTCATTCAAATTTTCACTGAAATAAGCTATAGGTCTTTGCTCCTGACTCAGTACAGCTCCAATTTCTACCCCACTAGCATCAGCCTCAACTTGGAAAGTTTTATCAAAGCTTGGTAGGGCTCAAATATGTTTTTCAATAATATTCTTTTTCAACAGTTTGAAATTCTAGTATGTTTCCTCTATCCACTTAAATGGTTGTTTGTTTTCTTTTATTGTTTCAACTATGTTGGGTGTGGAGCCTAATTATCTTCTATATTCAAAGGTCTTTGTCGGATGTATACCCCAGGAAGATTGTAAACCCCTCCACGTGGGGGGTTGCGGGGGAGACTTGCCCCCCTCGCGGGGGTTCGGGGGCCAGCGGTCCCCCGGCGGGGGTTCAGGGGCAGTGCCCCCAAAGCTAAAAGTAGATATAAAATTTCCTTGTAAAAGTCTAGTAATTTCTAGTCAATCTTGACCATTCATCAGGCGGATGATCTGACGATAGAATTTATGTTTAATTTAGGGTTTTTTGCCCTAGAAGGCAACCCCTCACTATATATGAGGGAATTGTATTGCATCTATGTATATATGTATTCTGAGTGAGGAAGAGAGAGGAGATTGAGAGCGAAGAGGGTGTTACAGCGGATCTGTTGTAGGTTGTATCTCTTCAGTTTGCTAGATAATATAAAAGGAAGGACTGGTTGTTTCTCCGTGGACATAACCCAAATTGGGTGAACCACGTATATCTATGTCTCTCTTGTTTTATGTGTTTTCTGTGTTTATATTTCTACAATATTTTATGTGTTCCATTGCTCTGTAATATATAATTGTCTAACAAACTATCAGTCCATATATCTGACTAAAGCTTCTTATCAAATTTCTATAAAAACTTGCAAGACCATGAAAACTTCTTACCTCAAATATGCTCCTTGAAGTTGGCCAATTCAAAATTGCTTGTATCTTTTCTAGATCCATCTTCAAACCTTCTTTTGAGACTACAAATCCTAGGCAAATGAGCTCTTTCTTCATGAAACTACACTTCTTCAAATTTATCAACAACTTATCTTTTTGTAAAGTATTTAAAACCAACTTAACATGCTCCAAATGCCCTTCTTTATTCTAACTAAAAATTAGAATATCATCAAGATAAACTATCACGAGTTTTCCAGCATATTATTTTAAGACCTGATTCATCAGTCTCATAAATGTAATTGATGCATTAATGAGTCCAAAATGCATCACTAACCATTCATACAACCCACTATTAGTCTTGAACACAGTCTTCCATTCATCCCCCTCTCTAATCCTTATTTGATGGCATCCACTCTTCAAATCTATCTTAGAAAAACACTTTGACCCACTCAAGTAATCCATCAAATCATCCATACGTGGGAAGGGACATATATACCTGCTAGTAATCTTATTTATTTCTCTAGAACCGATGCACATGCACCATTCACCATCCTTCTTGGGGCTAAGCACTACTGGTACTGCACATGGATTTGGCTCTCCTTTATCACTCCTTTATCCAACAACTCCTACACCTGTCTCCCAAATTCTTCATTTTCCTAAGGAGTTAGCCTATATGTTGATTTTTTTGGTAAACTCGCACCAGGTATTAGATCTATGTGATGGTTGATACTTCTAATTGGTGTCAATGCACTTGGAAATTCATCAACAATAATGTCGACATAATCATTTAGCAGATTTTTAATTTCCACAGGAAAATTATCTAAATTTGTAGAAGTCAAAATTTCCTTGGGTTTACCCACAACAGCAAAATGCATTTCTTTCTCGTTCTTGACTTCTTGCAGCAATTATTTTCCACTAATCATCAAAATATTTTCCCCAATCATTCATTTGTCTACTCCATCGTTCAAAGGTAACAATGTATGCTTATTCCCATCCTTCTCTATGGTATATGTGTTCCTCCTACCATCATGAACAACTTTCCTATCAAACTGCCAAGGTCTCCCCAACACTATATGGCACACATCCATTGGCATTACATCACACAATACCACATCTTTATATGTACCAATCTATATATCAACCCGGCACTGTTATGTCACCAAGAGTTGAGGTCCTTTCTAAAACCATGACACTTTGCAAGGAGTAGGGTGTACCATCTTAACCAAACCCAATTTCTCCACCTTCTCTATAGAAACAATATTTTCAGTGCTCCCACTGTCAATCACAACCTTGCAGCATTTCTCTTTAGACTTGCACACAGTCTTAAATATACTTTTCCTTCGAGTTGGTTCATTGGCTTCTTTTTTTGCCTTTGACAGTACTCTTTTTAACAATAAAGAATCTCCCACCTCAGGTGGCTCTTCTTTCCCTGTGACCTGAGGCTTTCTTCTTTTGTCTCAGCTATATTTACATTCCTTGGATTTGTTGGTTTGTTTTGAGGGCATTCCCATGACCCATGTCCTAATTCTCCACATGTATAACACCAAATTTCCCTTCCTCGGCTTCTACCTCTGGATCCAAATCTTCCTCTACCAAAGTCTCCTCTATGTGGTGGTCGATTACTGGTCCCTCATGTTTCATTCTGATAGTTCTGGAATCTTGGTCTGGAAGCTCCTCTTCCACTTGTTGTATTTTTACTTATGTTCTTCTGACTTTGCATCCTCAACAATTTCCCCTCTGCCTTCAAAGCTGCTTGATGAGCATCCTCAATTGTCTTCAGACTTAGCATATTGATTTCATCTTGTATTTCCTATCTTAATTCGTTAATATATCTGGCTACTTTTTTTATGTCATGTTCAGCATGTCCTAATCTAATGCTCATCTTATAAAACTCCTTTGTGTACTCTCCAACAGTCATCCCTTTATGTCTTAAGTCTTGTAACTATCTGAAAAGGTTTAATTGGTAATCCTTAGGCATAAATTTACCTTTCAATTTTCTCACCATTTTATCCCACTACCTAATCTTGAGTTTTCCCTTCCTTTCTATGGATATTTGTAGCTCATCCCACTAGATGGTTACATGGCCCTTCAATCTAGTAGCTATAAATTTCATATTCTTTTTATCTTCAACCTATTCATAGTAAAAATACTTATCTAATGCTCTAACCCAATCCATCAGCTCTTCCACATTAATTTTTCCTTCATACAGAGCTATCTCTACCTTCGGTCTTCCACTTGCTTTTGCAAACATCTTGAGAACTTTGGTTGTTTCACTTTCTTCCCCTTCTTCTTCCTCAAAAGATTCTTCTTCAGCACTGGCATCTCCCTCATCAGGGACTCTTCTTTGGGCAGTTTCCATTGCCTTCATTCTTGTGTGAACATGTCTAATTTCTTCAAGAGGTACTACATTGGCTATAGGTCTTCCCAAACTATGTAAGCTCCTCCTCTCTTGGGTGGCATATTTGTTGAGGGGTCTAGGCTTCACCTTCTTCGCTGCACTTGGAGACCCCTTCTTCATCCTTTGTATACCCTTTAATTGCATCCTTACTTCGTTGATTTCAGAGATATGAGTTTGTTTTCTTTTAAGGGAGTGTACTATCTCTATATATAGAGGTATGTCCCTCCTTTAGGTTGACTTGAAGGCCAACTTATTGTTTGTAGGCTGACTTGCCTTCTTTTCCCCGAATGGGTTCTTTGGTGATGTCGTTGCATGGAGGAGACTTGTTGACTTTACTTGGAGGTATTCTCTTGACTTTAATACAGAAAAACACATGGTGTAACATGCTGTTAAAATTGGAAACCAGGGAAAAAATTCATGTGGGTCATCTTATTCATGGCTTATAATATTTTTATTAGAACCCTCTCGTCGAGAGGTGTAGGATTGATATAAAGATCATCCGATTCCAATAAGTATTCATGGAGATATGAATTTATTTTGATTATGGAATTATTATCAAGCCAACCTAAAACTCATGTAGGCTCAGAAGCCCAACAGTCACATCTATTCACCCACCAACGTTGTGTATAAATATAAGAGGACTTTTCCTCATTTGCACTCATCTCATCACATCTCTCTCTCTCTCTACTGCGTAGATATGAGTCTCTTCTCTACTGCACTGAAATGGGTCTCTCTCTCTCACACATGTGAAACCGGAAGCTGTTGAATTTG